>JASDQU010256236.1:2073-12299 GCA_032191745.1 Picea mariana
TTAGGTCAAGTTCTAGTGGGACAACTATAGTCCACACTCGACTACCTGGGAGGATGCATACGAGATGCGTCAACAATTTCCTTACTTGCTTGACAAATTAGACATATAGATCTATGTATGATACATTTGTTTACTTGCATATATATACTATACAAACTTTAGGACGAAGTTTAAAATAAGAGGGGGTGTATGTAACATCCCTCTCTACTGAGCATGCTTTTATTGACTTATTATTTAAGGACACTTACGTTCAAGTGATCCGGTTATGTTATATTGTGAGTTTGTTTTGATTATGTATTATACATGATGATGATGATGATGTGTTGTGACTTATTTTTATTGGATGTATATGTATTGGAATATGCTAGTGATAAGTTTTACTCAGTGTGCAGGACACATGATAGGCTACATATTCTAATGGCATCAATGGACTTCCTTGGACTTTGAATTGATTCAAGGAGTGGATTGTATTTTGATTGAGTATTTCATTTTATGCACTTGTGACATATGATTGGTTACGTTATAATTTATGTATGTGGATTATTAGCACAGTTTTTATCATTGGATTATTGATGTGGTTTTTGTATGTGGATTAATTAGATTTGTTGGATTAGAATAATTAATTAAATAGTGAGTTTAATAATTATAAATAAAAAAAATTTCTAATCCTAATTCTAAGACTAATCCTAAGTCTAAAAGTTTAATTAGAGGACTAAATAAAAACATTAAATAAATTAAAAGAATTGAGACAAACCAAATTCTAGAAAAAAGGTGATAAAAATCTAAAGATTGGGTAAAATGCACATGCGTGCATGGAAACATTAAAAGCGACTTTAAAAATAGAAAGAAATAAAATATGAGAGAATAGGTGTACACATAGAATGGTATCTAGATTCAAGCTACCACTAGTCTAACTACAAGAAGACTCCTAATCCAACTCTAACTAAAATCTAGTTAGGAGACACTCATTAAATGAGAATTTGGGGAACAAAGGGAAAACTAAGAGAGGAAATAGGAACACATTGGGGAATGTGAGGGAAAATGGTTTTTACTTGTGCAGCTTGGGGAGAGTGTGACAAGTGTGTGGGTGAATATTACTAATTAAATTAATTAAAAAGATAATTATATGTGCATGAGGACATGTGTCATTTGGTATATTTCTATAAAACAAATGGTGAAGAAGGAAAATGGATCTCGCTTATTCTTGGTAAGGTTATGCTGCCAAAATGGTTTTGACTTTGTTTTACTTGTGAGAGGTGGGATACCAAGCTTGTAGAAAGAGTGGAAGATCTAACTTGCAAGGAAATCCTTGGAGCTATTGTTTGTTGGTTTCTTGTGTGTGGCCCCTTTATGGCTCGGGGGGCTAAGGGGGAAGAAGAGTAACCCTAGAATTGGCTTGGAGGTACCAGTGAAGTCTTTGTGATTATAAAACAAGAGCAAGGAAGGAGCGCAAGTCCTTGACAAATTTCCTCAATTCTCCATCTTCAATGGTACTGGTATTTTTATTTCTGAAAATTTAATTGTATTGAGATCAAATTGTAATTAGAATTTAATGGTTTGCTTCAATTTTATTTTACAACTAAAATTTATGAAATTAGATGTTCATTGCCATTTTTATATATAACCCAGAATTTTCAAAAATTAATAGTTCACTGCCATTTTTATATACAACCGAGAATTTTCATAAATTAATAGTTCGTTGTCATTTTATTTTACAAACATAAATTCAGAATTTAAATTTTCGCTGCCAATTTAATTTACAAAATTAGAATAGGGATTTTCACCAAATTGCTACCAAATTAAAATGAAGCTCTTCAAATTAGATGCATCCTCTCAATTTTTTGAGTGTGGACTATAGCTGTCCCACTGGACCTTGACTTGATTGACTATTTGACGTCATAACTATCGAATGAGATCATACAGAATGTGGATTGGCTCCACCATGAGAGAACCCTCGTCCAACACCTGTAAAGAACTCATGTCATTAACATGTGAATTATCACTAATATAATGTCTCAAAACATATACATGAAATACATCATGCATATGCCTCAAAGAATCAGGCAAGGCTAGTCGAAAAGCCACGGGTCCTTTCCTTTCTACAACTTCGAAAGGTCCCACAAACCAAGGAGAGAGTTTATAACCCTTTCCAAACTTGATCAAAATCTTGTGTGGTTTTACCCACAAGAAAAATCTATCACCAACTTCGTAACTATGATCAACACAATGTGCATCAACATAGCTCTTATGTCGGTCCTACGCTTCTTTAATCCTTTGTCTTATCGATTGCATTTTTTCTTCCATTTATTGGATCGCCTTTGGTCCTACCAAGACCCTACCCTCAAGTCAATCTCAACTCAATGACGTATGACGGTCATCCATAAAGAAACTCAAATGGGGCCATCTTAATCATACTCTGATAGTTCTTTTTGTATGAAAACTCTACTAGTAGCAATAAATCTTCCCAACGTTTTTGTTTGTCCATTACATATATACGCAACATATCCTCCAAAATCTAGTTCGTTCTTTTTGTTTTGCCATTTGTCTCTGGGTGATATTTTGTATATAGAAGTTCATCTTTGTTCCCAAACCCTCTTGGAAACTAATCCAATCGAATATGATCATTCTTGGTACTCCATGTAACCTCACAATCTCATTAACAAAAACATTTGCTATATGTGGCAGCTTGATATGTCATACATACTATAATAAAGTGTGCACTCTTTGTCAGAGTGTCAACTACCATAAAAATTGAGCCGTGTCCCCTTACCTTCAGTGGAAATCCAATAATAAATTCCATCGAAATCACTTCCCATTTCGATTCAGGAATAGCGTGTGGCTTTAACAATACTGTTGGATGTCTATGTTTATATTTCAATTGCTGAGATTCTAGACATATCACCATGTAACTAACTATGTATATTTTCAATCCATTCCAAAAGAATAAAGGCTTAAGGTCTTCCTTCATCTTCGTGACTCCCGGATGAGCCATGTACATTGATCAATGATCTTCGCTCAAGATCAAACATCTTAATTTGTCTTTAGGTGGTACGTAAATTCTTCCGTTAAATACCAAAAATCCATTGTTGTCTAAATAATAACCTTCAAACTTCAGTACCATCATGGTATTTCATCTAATATTATCCTTAACTTTTTTATACCAGTCATCATCGATCTGTAAAGTTAGAATCATTTTTGAAAGATTCATATTAAGAGGTATTACCGAGAATATGCATGGTCTCCAACTCAATGCATCTGCCACTCTGTTCATCATTATTTTAATGTAAGTAATCTCAAATTCATATTCTCTAAGTAACTCTGACCAATGCCTATGTCATGCATTCAAGTCACTCTTCGTAAATATATGATGCAATCAACAGTGATCTGTCTTGAATTCAAATTTTTTTCCAATCAAATAATTTCTCCAAACTCTCAAGGCATATACAATTGCTAATAACTCCAAGTCATGTGTTGTGTAGTTATCTTTATGCTTTCTCAATTTCCTTGAAATGTAAGCGATCACATGATCGTACTGCATCAAAAAATTGCCTAAACGTTCCTTGGATGCATCAGTGCATACCAATAATTATTTGTCCATTTCAGGGACTTTCAGTATTGGTGTTGGCATCAACAACTCCTTAATATTTTGAAATGCTTTTGTGCATTTCTTTGTCCAAGATAACTTCTTGTTTTTCTTTTGGAATTCTGTGATCATATTTTCTATATTTGAAAAACCTTCGGCGAATCATCAGTAATATCCTTCTAAACCCATAAAGATACATACTTATTATACATTTTCCATTGTTGGCCAATCCATAATAACCTCTACTTTCACTGGATCCATAGAAATACCTTCACCAGATATGATATGTCCCGAGTAATGAATATTTGATTGGTAAAAAGAAAATTTTGATAGTTTCCCATACAATTTGTTTTCTAGTAGACACTGTAGGAACAATCTTAAATGTTCTTCATGATCTTCTTTCATACAAGAATAAATCAATAGTTCATCAATAAATACTTCAAAACAAATTTCCAAATATTCATGAAACACCCTATTCATCAAACTCATGAATACTCCCATGACGTTCATCAATCTGAACAGTAAAACTATAAACTCATAGTGTCTTGATCTCGTCTTAAATGCAGCCTTAGGGATATATTCTTCCTTAATCCATAATTTATGATATCCCAATCTCAAATCAATCTTAGAAAACATTTTCGCTCCCTTCATTTGGTCAAACAAATCATCTATTCTTGGCAATGGATATTGGTTCTTTATCATCACTTTGTTCAATTGACGAGTCAATACAAAGTTTCTATGATCCATCCTTATTTCTCATTATAATAATTGGTGCACCCCAAGGTCATACACTTGTACGTATAAGTCCCAAGTCCAAAAATTCCTTCAATTTATTTTTCAACTTCTGTAATTCAGGCGTTGACATTTGATATGGAGTTCTTGCTATCAATTCAGTTCTATGATTGAATTCTATTGTAAACTCCAACTCTCTTTTGGGTAGTAAACCTAGTAATTATTCTGGAAACACATCAGAAAACTATTTCACTACAAGAAGGTTTTATAATCCTTTTGCCTCGCCCTTTTCATTTAGCACTAAGATTGCATAAATCTTGCACCCCTTTCACATACTCTTTTGTAGTTGTAGGGAAGAAATAAATCTCAAGGACACCCCTTGGTTCCTTCCTACAATCACTCTACTCTGTCCCAAATCATATGTCAAACTTAAGTATTTCATATTACACTTAAGTATCACACCATGTGATTTAAACCAATAAATACCAATCACTATGTCATACGATCCTAAGATCGTGACATATAAGTTGTCTCTGGTTACAAAATATCCCAAGTTAATGCTACAGTCTGTAACCTTTCCTCCAACCTTTTGTTTAGCACCCAATGCCATTTATACGTATCTGAACTCATCCTGCTCGACTACCTTTACCTTAATTCTCTTTAGCACTGCACTAGAGATAAATCTTTGTGTAGCACCTAGATCTATCAAAATACTAAAATTGTGTTTGATGATTGTACCTAACATCTCGAGCATAGTGGACTATTGCTCGTCCCGGCGGTTGTTCACCACTCCATGTATCTTGTGGGTCTTTTCCAAATCTCCAACTGTAGTGGGTCTTGATGATCCGACCACTCTGGCCTTCTAAATCAAAAATTCTCTTTAGTAATATGGCTCTCCACATGTCCAACATCCATTATTTGTTCCAGTACTCCTCGTCCCTGAAATAGAATTTATTTTCCTAGTAGTCTGTGATCCATGTATGTTTTGTTGAATAGGCCTAAAATGTTGCACATGACATTGTTTCTACTGTGGTCCTCTGTAAGGATTCCTCTGCTAAGGATTATGGAATCACGATTCTAAGAACATAGGTCCTCTAGGCATACCTCGATGCTCTGAAGTCTATTTTTCTAGCATCATATGTTTTTGCGCTCCTGATGTCGTATGTTTAGTTGGTCTAGAAGGGGTCCTTCCCTAACCCCCACCATTTAGTTCTTCCTCATCTATGGAGGCCTTTTGAACTATATCGTGCACTATTTGAGGCATTGGGATCCTCACCTTCACATGAATGTTGAAGTTAATTCCAAACATAAAAATTTTGACCTTTAACTTCTCTATGTTCATATGTGGAGCATTCCTAAGTAGCTTCATGAATATGGGCTCATACTCTGGAACCGTACGACCACCTTGTCATAAGGCAATGAACTCATTAAGTTGGCACTCAATGAATTCCTCGATCAATTACCTCTCCCGAAACCATTCCTCGAAAAGATCCCATGACACATCTTCGATGACCATGTTTAGTTTAGGTAGGAGCGTCTTCCACCATAGAAGAGAACTCCCCTTCAACTGAAATATCACTATCCATAATTTTATGTTGGAGGTGTAATGATGAAGTGTGAAGAACATCTCCATGTTCTCCAACCATGCCTTGAGGGCTAAGTCATCTGGGGCACCCCAAAACTCGGGAAAATTCACTTTCTCAAGTTCTTTGTGTATACTACTACTACAAGATGGAGCGCGTTGTGAACCCTAATTGGGAATAGACACTATATGTTCATCTCAATCCATGTGATTGATCAATGCCTATGACATCCTCTGGAAGGATCTCATCATACCTACCATATCTCCCACAACAACCTACTCATGCTCAGTGGTGTTTTGTTCTCCCTGGGGGTTAGACCCCTCTGGCGTGGATACTATAGGAGGCGTCACACCTCTTACTGCAGCACCATGTTATCTACTTCCCCGACATACACTAACCATGATTACATGCATGGAAATGTTTCAAAATTTAATTAATGATACATCTTAATCATTCAGTTAACACAGTGGAAGGCGTAACAATCCAATGTCGTAGGGTTGAACCTGCTATGATACCATATGTAACATCCCCTTTTTTATGACATCAAATAAGTGAGTACAATAGAGGTAACTTTTTTTTTTAAATAACTTTCATCATTAAAATAGGTTTTATGCGACGTTAACATACTTCATAAATTACACATGCAATCTCATCACATCAACCCAAAACAATTTTGAATGCAACATCACTACTATTCAAGATCAACCATATCATAGAAATATAACATAATATAGCCACCCACCCAACCTATCCTGCAAGGCTAGGACCTCCAAGACACATAATAAACACTCAAGTCCAGGATTCATCCGATTGATTTTTACCATTTAAGGTCTTTGGACTGGTGACTATTATGAAAAACAAGGAGATATCTAGTTCCCTTAACCACAATCATACTCCAAAATTTCATGACTAAATAAACAATAATACCCTTCATAAATTCTATAAACATAGAGTATAATCTACTACAATTTAACAATCATTTAAGAAAATTTCTCGTCTACTTAGCCAAAACATTTTATAACACTTATTACGAAGCATAACAAGAATTTTCACTTATCAGGCATGTGCTGAAATCCACACATAAGTTTTCTAGACAGAAGGTACTACACTTTTCATAAAATGCACTTAAAAATCCTATCCGAAAATGATCAATATCATTTCAAATTAGACTCACAAATTCATTAATCATATCTTTAATCACAAATGTCAACAACAATTATATAGCTTAAACTAGGTGAATCATAAAATGAAGAAAATAAAAATCATTCTAAGTATGTCGAACCTTGTCATTCATAATGTATTTTTAATACACTACAATTCTAGCACCCATCTGAATTTTCTCTAAGATAGGAAGGTATTATTTACTTCTCCCTTAAAAAAAGGACTAAATAATATAAGAGGGTGGTACCAAAAACTTAGATAACCCTCAAAAGTTGTAAAGATACCACATCAAATGTTTAACCTTTTGAAGTTATCCCTTAATAGTTACCCAGAAGTGCAATTATGCATGACCACAATAAATTAGAATTTAATTTATTTTGTTTAAAAGACCTTTAGGGAGAAAAAGTTAAATCAAGTTACAATCAATCATTAGATGTGCATGATTAGATATAAATATTAAATTCTTAATACCTTTAAGGGATAAAATCTTGAGTAATGGCTACACTAGGATTATAGTTTATGAGCGACTATGATCTTTAACTTTATTCCCAAACACTTTTAAGGGAAACTACGTTAAGGTTGATTTCATCCAAAATATCTTATATTTTAATAACCAATATGTAAAATCAATATTTTGAAAATCTTAAACAAACATTCCTTCTTAATTTAAACAAGTGTTACATGGCAAGGTAGTCCTTGCCAGGTTGTTATGGGAGTAAATGTGACCTACTATAGATGTGTGGCTACAAAGTTGAAATACACATGGTTTTCTTGCAGAACATAGTATTCTCGAATTAGTTCTTCCTGAAAAATATCAAAAGTTATCAACATTTCAAAGGTTCTTGGACAAAACAATTTTAGCATTACCGAATTAGTTATCTTTAAAACAAGGGCTCTTGGACACAAAAGAAATTGAAATTTATGAAATTATAGCTTCCTAGACAGCATAAATTATACATACCAAAAATGTAATTTTATAAAGTAGATATTTAGTTTTATACATATGAAATATTTAGTTTTATAAAGTATGGGGATGAGATTTCCCTCATTCCAAACTTAGGCAGTTTTTGGATCGTAGGTTCTAGGACTAGCGGCCTCAAAATTGGGCCTCTGATGTTCCTTGCCCTACAAATAGCACTGATAGTTCCGTGATACACAAATTGAGAAGCAAAGTTGTGGACTATAGAGATTTATGAAAAATTAATAATGTCTATTACATATCTATGGAAATTACATGAACAATTAAAATCATAGAATAGAATAGTAATAACATCTATTACATAGGTTCGTGGAGAAAAACACAAAAATATTAGCATTCCCCAATTGAAATTTATCAAATAAGAGGTTCCTGGATAGAATAAATTATACATACGAAATATGTAGTTTTATAAAGTAGATATTTAGTTTTATACATATGAAATATGTACTTTTATAAAGTATGGGGATGATATTTTACAGAGCATGCACAGAGCCCTCATTTCATACTTAGCCAGTTTTTAGATCATGGGTTTTGGGGCTGGCGGGCTCAAAATTGGGCCTCTGATGGCTCATGCCCTTCAAATAACACTGACAGTTCCACAATATACAAAATGACATGTGGAGTTGTGGACTATAGAAATTTACCAAAAAATAATAATCTCTGTTACATATATCTGGAAATTACATGAACATTTAAAATCATACAATAGTATAGTAATAATGTCTATTACATAGGTTCGTGGATAAAAACAAAAAAAAAATTAGCATTCACGAATTAGTTTGCTTTAAAACAAAGGCTTTTCTTGGACCAAAAAAATATAGCATTGACGAATTAGTTTTCTTTGCATACGTTTTACATATGTTCGTGGAGAGAAACACAAAATAATAGCAATGTATCTTACATAGGTTCATAGAAAAAAACACAATGAAATTAGCATTCCCAAATTATCTATCTTTAAAACAAGGGATCCTGGAAACAAAAGAAATTGAAATTTATGAAATTTTAGAAAGTAGATATTTAGTTTTATACATACTAAATATGAACTTTTATAAAGTATGGGGATAAGATTTTATAGAGCATGCACGGAGCCCTCATTCCATACTTAGCCAGTTTTTGGATCGCAGGTTCTCGGGTTGGCGGGCTAAAAAATGGGCCTCTGTTGTTACGTGCCCTACAAATAGCACCGAGAGTTCCATGATATACAAATTGACAAGAGGACTTGCGGACTATCGAAACTCATCATAAAATAAATAATGTCTATTACATATCTCTGGAAATTACATCAACATTTAAAAGAATAAAATAGAATAGTAATAACGTCTGTTACATAGTTTCGTGGAGGAAAACAAAAACAAATTAGCATTCCCAAACTAGTTTTCTTTAAAACAAAGGGTTCTGGACAAAATAAAAATAAAAATTTATCAAAGTATAGGATCCTGGACACCCAAAAAGTTATCATAAAATAGAATAGTAACAATGCCGTGCAACACAAAAAATTTAGCATAGAATAGGAGACAAAAAATATAGCAGACCTCCATACATAACCAGTTTTTGGATCGTGGGTTCTCAGGATGGCAGACTCAAAATTAGGCCTTTGTTGTTCCATTGCGTACAAATAGCACCGACAATTCCGTGATATACAAATTGATAAGCAGACTTGCAGACTATAGGAATTTATCAAAAATAAATAATGTCTATTACATATCTATGGAAATTAGATCAACATTTAAAAGAATAGAATAGAATAGTAATAACTTATGTTAGCATTCCTTGTAACATCCCACTCTGGCGCACTGAGAAAACTTATTCTTTGAGGACACTTGCTTGCAAGTGATCCGAACTATTATGATATTAAAACATTTATCCTTGATTATGATGCGTTATGATAGATGACATGAGGTTTTACTGCATTGACATAGACATGTGCTATTGACTCAGTTTTACTGAGTGTGCAGGGTTTTGGACCTTGAGGATGTAGAGGCATCGATGGAAGCCCTTGGACTCTGGATCAAGTCAAGGAGTGTGCCATTAGGGTTTGATTGTTTTACTGTGATTTAAGTACATTTGATTAGATGATATGATGTGGACATGTTCTGACAAGATTGTTGATGATGTAGGCTAATGATAGCTTGCCGACCAGACTCACATATGGAGTAAAGGGGCCACACATGACTACCAGAGAGGTTGA
>JASDQU010256237.1:0-11837 GCA_032191745.1 Picea mariana
TTAGTTATGGCGATAAGAATAATATAAGAATAAATTAGTTAGCTATGAGCTATTTGTTACCCCTTTATTATCTTTTATTTTAAGTGAGGGTGCACAAGCTAAGAGGAAGGGCACACTTGTTGAGAGAGGGTGTACAAGTTCAACAATAGGCACAAATCTTCAAGAGAGGTTAACACTTGCTTAGATGAAGTTCCCTACACCTTCGAAGGGAAGTTAACTGATATCTAAAGGAATTTGACAAACAAGGGGGTCCCATACACCAATTTGGTGTTTGGCTTGGCCATGACCTTAAAATTAGATTATATATATATATATATATATATAAATCTTTTTCAAACATATGAGAAAATATGCAAATTTGTAGCCAAAAGGTTTAATGGTGGAGTCCATGTGTATTCTTTGTAAAGATTACATACAGGTGAATATCGTCACAAAGGAAGCTGTTAGACAAGTGAAACTCACAGAGTCAAGAAAACTAGAGGAGTCCTTGCATGCATGCAATTATTGAGGTTTAATTTTGATTCTTGCACTATGTTGAAAACATTGTTATCCAGTATCCTTAATGGATTGAGGTCCAATTTGCAGTCTGTTAACCCTAGATTTGGCCCAAGCACAATTAGGGTTATTCTAAACAGAGTTTGATGCACATGACTATGTTAAGAGATTTGGCATAAGTATGGATTTTCTCCACTTTAAAGGAGGGTGCTTGGATTTATGTTGTTTCATTTATGTACTCATCGACCTTAGAGGCACTTCTACATAACTGGAGGCAATTCTACATATTTCAAGCCATTTATACATATTTTGAGAAGTACACATTTGGAGGAGAGTGCTTCTCCCTAGGAGGCCCCTTCCAAGGTAGGCGCTCTACTTATGATGTCACTTATCAACTTTTAAAGAAGAGCACTCCACCTATTTTCACACGTTCTTGGCATTTACCTCACCTACAAAGAGGGCACTCCACCTCTTTGACATTTTCCTTCTACTTTATTGGGATGTTATTATATTTTATTCATCTTATATTTTTGGTAAGATTCTATTTAAAATATCCAATAGTTCAAAGGGAAGTTTAGAAGAGCATGCAAAATCTCAAGGAATATCATTGTAGCAACTTGAAACAGGGAAAACTAGAGGCCAATACTTCTTCAAGTCAAGATCAACCTGTAGTTGGAACCCACACCTTACAGTGGAATTTTGGTTATGATAATAAATCATGATGCTTTTGAGTCTTGAATATCACTTTTGAATCATTATGGGACCTTAAACCAACTACCCAATGAAGATGAATATCAACAAGAAGTGCATTATAGCATGGAAAGAAGAAGAGGAAAATGAATAAAAACTGCATGAGGAATGTTGTTGTTAGGCAAAGTAGTGTAGACTCGCTTGGCCTTTTGAAGTCTACAACAAAGGCCACACAAAACAAGGTATATTAGGGTCTACTCAAGATGACCAACACTAATGAAAGTGTGGGGGAAAAGTAAATAAGTGGCCAAACAAGAAACCAAAAAAGGAGGGATCAAAATGATATCAAGTCCCTGCATATGCTTAAGGAAAAATCTGAAGAGTCAAGACTACCTTTGATGTTTCACATGGAATGATCACAATCGTTGTTCTAAATAACACAATATCTACCTCTATGAAAGAGGTTGTATTGAAGCTATATTCATTGCACCTAGCATAATCTAGGGACTTTCACTACATGGCACCTAGCTGAAACATTGATTGTTGAGAGTACAATGTATGAAAGAGTCTCCAAAGTCAAACGCCCGTCTTCTTAAAATTCATAGGCTTTATATCCTTTACAAAATAGTTCAAGATCCTATAAAAATAGATATGATATACTAAAGATAGAACAAAATCAAATAACAATGATGTGTAGAATCAAGACCTATTTTAAAGGTCCAACCCCTATCACTAAGTATTCAATGATATTCGACAACTCTAATAATATTCATAGTATTCAATAACCTGTTGAATGATGACTAAATAACAGATCAAATTCATTCTTTGACAATTGAACAATTTTAACCAAAAATAGAAAGGCCACTTGGTCTTCTTTCCTTATCATTTGCCTCAAAAGCTATAAAAGGATGATGATCTGTACTCCCTTAACTCTTATATTTCATAGAAAAGCATCCCCATATGATCTGAAAACAAAAATCCTCGATCTGGGTAAAAAGAAGAGCGTTTTCCCAGTCTCTGCATTTTCAGTGGCTTAGAGGCCAAAACTCATGGAGAGTAAGCTATCGAAAGTTCTGGTTTCAGAGGCTAAGAACGCCTTTTGAAATTCGGCTAAGCTGCCGAAACTACAGTTTTTCAAAATTGTTTCAAAACTTTCTATTTGGATCATAAATGCATTTGTTTCAATATCAATCATAACAACACTTGATTTGATCCACACCCTTTTGATCATTGTCCTGCAACAACTATAATGGGATATGCCTTTGTTGCAAGAGTGTTGATAGTTGGCACGAAGGATGTCTTCATATATGCCAATGCTTACATTGATGTATCAATGATATGTATAAAGGGAAGACATGACGCTTGCACTGGGCTTAGTGTTGGTTAATGTGTGGAATGAAAAGAGTTTGGTGCTTTCTTCATTTATGTGTCAACATGTAACTGAGTTGAGGTTTGAATCCTTGGCTTGGACCTGTGCATTGTGTGGTATGACCCGTGGCTTTGAACTTGAAGCTTAACTCATGGCTAGAAACCCCAAGGCTTGACTCATGGCTTAATCCATGGCTTGACTCAGAAGTTAGCATATTAGATGACTTAGTCGATAAGCTTTATTTAGTGTGACACGTGGACATGAACTAGGGATTTGGCTTAGGTTTAGAATCACTTTGAGCACCCATCACTTCATAACAAAAGTGCATATTGTTATTTGAAAATATAAAATCCAATAAAGCTAGGGTTATAGGCTATGTAACATTTATTTTTCATTTTGTATTGCAGGTCAAGAGGACAAAGTCATAGGAGTTAACCCTAGAGGACAAAGTATGATCAATTCAAATTCGTTAACTCCAATTTTAACCCAACATATATGCAATAAACCCAAAAAAGGGCACCATCCACTCATGTTTTATTTCATTCCTTGCATGTCTTCAACTTCATCTCTCCCACAACACCTGTATGCCTAAAGTGGACAAGAGGACACATTGCCACATCTAGGGTTACCACAAATGCATCTTGGGCATCATTCAAGCATACAAACAATAAAATATTGCAAGGGTTTCATTGTGCCACAACTAGGGTTTCATATCAATAGGCCCAATATGAAAAAATACATGCTCCAACACTCATTTCTTAGTTTTTTTTAGGGTGTTCAAGATTAGAGGTAGGATTTTTTTATTGTTTTATTTGTTTAGGAATTATTTATGTTGTTTATTTGGAGTTTTTTTCGGTATTTTAATTTTCAAGAATTTCAACATTTTTAAAGAACATATTAGCCAAAAGTAACAACCCTAAACCCTACAACAACATGGAAACCCAAACCTCAAGATTGCTAAACTCAAACCCAAAAAAATGAATATGCCAAGGGAGGAATTTGCACATACTTATTCTGACAAGATTCCAAGTGGAGCTAAGCTCAAATGTAAATTTCTAACTAGCATTTAAAACTACATCAAATTGTTTTCAAACTAGTATTTCTAAAACTACGTATTGGGGGTCAATCCTATAGTCACAAACACAGTGATGCACAAACAATAGTTAGATTTGGGTTTGGGGAAAAAATCCACAGAATTACCATTTTCGATGGTGGAATGCTTGGTGGCCTCCTTCTCCGTCTCTGTCTCTGTTATTGGCCTCCTATGTCTCTGTGCTTGGCCTCCTCCTCCTCCTCTTTCCCTAGCTCTTCTTGACTTTATCTCCTGCCAATTTACCCTCTTCTCTACGAATTTCCCCTCTTCTTTGCAAATTTTCCCTCTGTCATGCGCGAGTGTACTGAGTGTGAGTGATTTATAAAATCGTGAATGAGTAAGGCACGAGTGTGGAATGTTTTGTTTGTTTGAATTTTTTTTTTTTAATTCATATATTTTATATAATTAATTTATATTTAATTAATATATTATATAAAATTAATTTATATTTAATTAATATATTATATATATTAATTGATTGATATTTATAGATGTTATTTATTGATTGATTTTAATAAAGAAACAATAAATATGATGATAAAGAAATAACAACTAGAAATATGATTCATATATATGATTTTTATAGATGAGAAAGTAAAACAATAAATCCTTAGAAATGAGATTTTAATAAAGCAACTAGATATGATGATGCTAGAAGAGATTATATGTGACAAAGAAACTATGCAAGAAATAGCGAAAACAACTTGGAAAGGTTGTATCTATCTAGCCACAAATATGGAAGGAAACTATGGAGGAATGACCATGTTATGGAACTCTAATAGAATCATAGTGATGAAAATCACTCTGAAACCATAATATCATAGGTCATTTCAAAGAAATAGGTTTCAAGGAACATGAGGATAACCAATATATATGGGACACCTATCCCACTTCATAAGAGAACCTTCATTGAATCCCTCAAAGCCATAAGGGATAATGTTGTTGGATATTGATGGATAATAAGAGGTGATTTCAACCTAATAACATCCCTTAGTGCTAAAAAGGAGGCAATAGAAGGCTAGAAGAGAACAACCTATACTTTAAACATATTATTGAAGACTTAAAGACTAATGGAAATTTCCACAACCAATGACCATTTTACCTAGAATAACAAAAGGGGAGGCTCAAGCTAGATTAATGTCTGATTGGATAGGTTTCGATTCTTTGAAAAATATATATAGTAAGGGTTTTGGGGATATAGGGGAAGTCTTACAAGGTGCAAGGTCAGACCATTAGCCCATCTTGCTGCAATGGGATAACAAAGGAACACCAAAATAAATAGCATCCAAATTTGAGCAATTATGGTTTTCACACCCCAAATTGCAAGAAAGAATTTTCGAATGGTGGAATTAGGGAGGAAACATCCAAGGAACTAAAATGTAAATTATTTAGTAAAAAATAATGAATCTCGAAACCAAACACAAAAAATGGAATGCAAAGGAATTCAAAAATATCTTCTAAAATAAATGGCATCTTAAGAAGCAAATGGCCATCCTACAGAGACAAATCATGAAGGAGGGCATGTCAAAGGAGTGCACTCCTTCATCAATCATCACTATGAGAAGGAATTTACATAAAAAAATATATGAAGAATGCCTCTCGAAGTATAAATATATAGTAAGATGGATCACAAATGGTTTCATGTAATTAAACACCTTCGAGCAGTTTCTAAGTTAATGGGGGTTTTATGAAATATGATTGTTGGATCTAGAATAGAATTTTCAACCCCGTGATAGTTGGGGTTATTAATTATCCATCCTATATATACACATTTTGATATTATCATTGATAAACAAGAGGTGGAAGAGATAGAGGTATTACTGAGGTCTTAAACCACCACACATATTCCTTATGAAGGGGGCCTTTGGCCTTTGAATAGGTTATGGGTGTCATTTGTGAGGTTTTGTGCTCTAGGGATGGGTTTGAGGGTCTTAACCATGGTTTGGAGAGGAAATATAAGGCCTTAATTAGGAACTTAAGTGAAGCTTTTAGGGGTTTGCACCATGAATGATAGCTTAAACCACTACACAGGCCCTCTAAAGGGAATCTTTGGCCTCTAATAGTGATATGCACACCCTTAGGATGATTTCCAAACTAGGGATGGGTCTTAGGGCCTTGATCATCATTTGAGGAAGAAAATAAGGTTCTTAAGCCTTGAATGAATCTTGTAGAGCTCAGGGGCCATGAATAGGCCTCAAATCACTACATGATTCCTCTAATGGAGATCTTTGGACTCTCATTAGGATATTGGCATCATTAAATATCTTTTACACCCACGAGATGGGTCTAGCGGCCTTGACCATGGTGAATAAAGGAAAACAAATACCTTAGCATATAAATCAAACTTCCACATCTCAGGGGCCATAAACAAGGCATGAAACCACCACATAGTCCCTTTAGAGGTGATGTTTGGCGTCAAAGTGGAATATGGATCTAAAGAATTGGGGTCATTGAATTTGCACATGAAGTACAATATCTTATACATATTTTGAATGATAACCCTTTTTCAAGCCATACTAGACATGGAAAATTCCTTGAACATGTGTTCAAAAGATAAAAATGGGATAACAAATGACATCAGCATATATGAACAATAGAAAAAAAGAAAAGAGACTAGCTATATTTCTAATGATGTAGGCATGGTGATAGATACACATGAAATAATACATTAGTATATTCATGAAGGAACAATGCCAAGGATGTATGAAAATACCTATCTTGTAGGGTTTCTTTTAATATTCTTTCACTCGTTAAAAAATGTATTTTTTAATTTTTAATTTTTCTTGTTATTATTGTTTGATTTTCTTTGAAATGTTTTCCTTAGTTTGTAGGAGACAATAGTCATGGATGTAGTCTTTTGGAAGAATTTGAACCTCCATTTTCTCAAATATGAGGTGTGTTGTCATTTTTCTTCATAAAAGGATATTGGGATAAATCCATGACCTAGATTGTCTCTTTGATATTACTCACAAGATTGGGGAACTTCATGGTAGCTAGAGGCCCAAAATGGATCAATCTATAACTGGTTACGTCATTTCTCTTCATAGCGAAAAGTAGAATACATGCATGATATAAATAAAATTAAGTCCTTGCATTATAAATGCACTTTTGAAGCTTTTTGAGGCATGAAAGACATGCCACCATCCATAACATATCTTTCCATAAGATTAAAAATGCATTCTAGTTGATAAAAATTCTCATTGTTGTTAAAATTTGAAATTTGGTAAAATAAACAGAGTTCAATTCATCCCAAGAGGGGTTAGAAAATTGCACATAGGACACTCTTAAATTATTTCCATGTAGAATACAAAATAACATGGATGAATTGAAATTTCCTACAAAATGCATGTCACATATTTTCAAAACTAATCTCTAGGTGCATGTTGTCAATTTGCCAATTTAGCTATTTCATTGTTTTTGCATGTTTTAACTTGTTTCTACCAAAATCCATGCCTAATATTTTTAAAGTTTAAAATATCAATATCTAAATTTCTTAGTGTTCCTTAGAACATTCTTGATCTATATTAATTGTTAGATTTCCACTTTAAATAAAAAATGCTATTGTTGTGCAAAAATACCACAAAATTGCCACATTACACCGAAGGAAAAATGACGCAACCCCTCCTCAACCCGCGGGTCGGAAGGTCACGTACACATGATCGTTCTATTCTCCTTGGCTCGAAGAACTCTAAAATGCTCTTCTAATTCCCTTTTAGGAAATCTGTCCCCACAGTGAAACCTTGTGAGATTCCTCCCTCACGCTTCGGGGAATCGGACTTCGCAATATCGCAAATCCTATGGTTGAGTGCCTGCTCACTATGACCCCCAAATCCCGAACTTTGAAACCGTCAACTCCTACTTTTTGGCTTTCGCGAGTTCGCGAGTTGTGATGACATGCAACTCTGCTCCACGAACCCCGAAATCCTGATGCTATATTCCCCAAAATCCCAAAATGCCAGACTCCGACACGTTTCTCAGCGCTGGCCCCACAGCTAGACTTTCCACCATTTTGGGACTTCGCACTTCACGAGTTCATAAGTCCTGATGCAAGGCTTTTGGGACTTTGACTCACGAAACTCCAAAATGGTCAACGCGGTTGACTTCTACGTCGATAGTGCGCCACCTGTCCACCTCACTGACTCCTCTGGCCCCACACTATCCTTTTAACTCTTCACGACTTCGCGTTTTGTGATTTCATGAACTTTGATACCAAGTCTTAGGCCCTTCCACTCAGGAAATCTCGATAGGTGATTTCCCGAGTGATCCAACGGCTCCTGACTGACTTGGATCTACGACTCTACTCCTCCTGAGCTTAGAACCTTTCGAAGCACTTGTTGTAACTTCCCTGCTCCTCCGTGAGATCTAACGGATCACATAAACTAAACAAGGTTTCTCTCTCCGCGGAGCTCGTCCTCTTGCGGTCCCTCGTCACTACGCCTTCCTCTGATTCTTCCAGGTACTTGGCCTGAGCCTTCCTTTGACTCCTTCAAAGGTCCAAATCCTTCTGAACTTTCTCACGACTTCGAGTCTTTCTTAAAACTCCTGCTCGCACTCCTTGTGGCAGACCTTCAAACACTTCCAAGTGTTTGACTCCTTTCGACTATGTGCACACCTACAACAACAGTCTCTCAATACTTGAATCAGGTCCCCAACTCTGAGACTTACTCGGCCTGCGCACTCCTTGCACGGCTCTTGTGCCTAACTGCACTTCTGAGTGAATGAGAACCAAAGCTACCCTATCTGAGATTTTAGAGACAAACCTCTGAACCCTTTGTCAATGCACTCCTTGCGGACAATTCAACTACACTCCTTACAGGAACCCTTGCTCAAATAGAGAAACAATTGAAACTCATTCCTTTTCCCTTTCCTCTCAGATTTCAAATATTCAACAAGAAATCATTCATACATAGCATAAAAGCAAATGTATAGTAGAAAGAGTAAAACAACCATGAGCATAACATTCAAAATGCATACACAGAGAATATATGAACACCATGAGTCTGAATCACAACTTTCTTGTATTAATTCAGAACTTCCGTACATGGAGTCTGCTACACAGCTCTCTGCTTCTCCTCTCTGCTCTTCATAATAATGTTACAATACACAATGAGGGTGTCTATATCCCGTTTCCCTCTTGCACTCTAAAATTGTCTAATCTATCAGTTTAATTCTACCTACTTGCATTAACTACTATAAATGCCTTCTACCTACTAAGGACGAGAGCGGATTTCTCAAGGTCCATTTACATTTTACAAGGGTGATCCTTCTTAATGGCTTCATTAATATTTTAAGACATTTTCAAAATTTGTGCTGGGTGCTTTTCCAGCTGTCCATTGTCTCCGCGCTGGCTCGCTTGAGATGCTCCTGCATCATACTCCCCGTCTTGAAAATTTTCATGGGCTCCTGTCCATGAGCTCGCGTACGATGTGTCCACACCTCTAGATCTTCGTTTCATTCTCCCAACTGGCATATTCAACTAGATGGCCTTTCCACTTGACCAAATATTCAAAGTATTGCTTCCACCTGGTCTTCTTGCTCACTCTTTTGTCCAGTATGCATTCCATCTTTGACTTATCTACAACTGGCATATGCTTTGTCCACTGGATCACTGGCTGCTCATTTCTTGTTCCTGCTTCCTCGGCTTTATATGGGTACAAATATGAGATATTGAATATCAGAGAAATTCTGATCCCATCGGGTAATTCAATCTCGTAAGAATTCGCCCCACATTTCTTTAAGACCTTACATGGTCTGATTTTCTTCATCTTCAGTTTATTATATGTTCCCCTCGAGAACCTTTCCTTGCTCACATGTGCCAGAACCAAATCACCAACCTCAAACTGAAGTTGTCTCTTATGTTGATCTGCTCTGCACTTATATTCTTGGTTCAAACTCTGCAGTCGCTCCTTCACCGGGCCGTGAAGTTCTTTCATCGCCTCTGCGAAATCTTCTGCACTAGTGCTCCTAATTGCAGTCTATTATGAATTTCTCAACTCAGAAACTCTCTCGACTGCATGCCATAGATAATCTGAAACAGACTCTGCCCTGTGCTTCTGTTAATCGAGTCGTTATAAGCAAATTCTGCCTGTGGTAATATGTTGTTCCACTGGCTGTGGTGTTCTGTCACCAGGCTTCTCAGCAAGTCTCCCAGACTTTTGTTTACCACTTCTGTCTGTCCATCCATCTGGGCATGATAAGCCGAACTAAAAGACAAGTTAGTTCCCAACTTCTTCCATAAGTTCCTCCAAAAGTGTCCCGTGAACTTGGTGTCTCGATCCGAAACTATGCTCCTTGGTAAGCCATGAAGTCGAATGACTTCTTGAAAAAAAGATTCGCAATGTGAGTTGCGTCACTGGTCTTCTTACATGGAATGAAGTGTGCCATCTTGTAAAATCTATCCACCACCACAAAGATTGAGTCAAAACCTATTTGTTTTCTTGGCAAACCCAATATGAAGTCCATGCTGATTGCATCTCATGGCCTCTCCTGTATGGGAAATGGTTGATAAAACCCTGCATTCTGTTTCCTTCCCTTCGAATGCTAACAAATTCTACATATGTCCACGAATCTCTTGACGTCTTCTTGCATTCCCGACCAAAAATATGACTCATTCAACTTTGCGAATGTCTTGTCGTGACCAAAGTTCCCTGCCAATCCTCCACTGTGTTTCTTCTTCAGCAAATTCTCCCTCATGGAGCATTTCGAAATACAAAGTTGATTACCTTTAAGCAATAATCCTTCCTGGATCATGTATTCTATGCATTGGCTTCTATCCCTGAGAATTGGATTCTCAGCTGCTTCATACACCTCCTTAAAATCTAGATCATCCTTGTACATGTCTCTGAGATCATCAAAACCCAACGTTTTGACCCTGAACTCCTGCAATAGAAAACACTTCCTGCTCAAAGCATCAACAACTTTGTTAGCAGTACCAGAAATATGTTTAATCACAAAAGTAAAATTCTGCATATATTAAACCCATTTAACATGTCTCTGATTCAACTTTTCCTGCTGAGTCACAAATTGCAATGCATGATTGTCACTGTATAAGACAAACTCTTTCGGGATCAAGTAGTGTCTCCATTTCTTCAATGCCTGTATAATAGCATAAAACTCCTTATCATAAGTGGATTATTTCACTTTCGCTTCATTCAGATTCTCACTAAAGTATGCTATTGGCCTGTCCTCTTGACTCAAGACTGCCCCTATTGCAAATCCACTTGCATCGCATTTCACTTGAAATGTCTTTCGGAAATCCGGTAACACCAGAATTGGTTGTTCCATAATCTTCCTCTTCAACAGATTAAAACTCTTCTCACCCTCTTCTGTCCAGTGAAAAAATTTGTGTCTTTTCTTCACTGTATCCATCATCGGTGCACTAATTCCACTGAAATTCCTGATGAACTTTCAGTAGAAACTAGACAATCCGTGAAAACGTCTCACCTCGAAGGTATTCTTCGGTGATGGCCAATTTTTGATTACCTCCACCTTATCTGGATCCATCCTCAACTTATCTGTAGAAATAACAAATCCCAAGTAAATGAGCTCTGTCTTCATGAATGAGGATTTCTTCATGTTTATCAACAAATTCTCCTGCTGTAACCTCTGCATCACTGTAGCCAAATGCTCTAGATGCTCTGCCACTATTTTACTGAAAACCAGTATGTCATCGAGATATACGATAACAAATTTTCTGATGAACTCTCTCAGGACTTTGTTCATCAACCTCATGAAGGTACTCGGTGCATTTGTTAATCCAAATGGCATAACAAGCCATTCATACAACCCTTCATTTGTTTTGAATGCTGTCTTCCACTCATCACCTTCTCTCATGCGGATTTGATGATAACCGCTTTTCAAATCAATCTTTGAAAAATACTTTGCTCCACTCAAGCAATCCATCAGATCATCCATCCTTGGCAATGAAAATCTGTACCTGATGGTTATCTTGTTAATCACCCTCGTGTCAGTACACACCCTCCAGCCTCCGTCTTTCTTCGGACTGAGTACTGTTGGAACAACACACAGACTCAAGCTTTCCCTGACCAATCCTTTGTCTAACAACTCTTGGACTTGCCTTTTGACCTCTTCATTCTCTTGCAGCGTCAATCTATACGCGGCTTTATTTGGAAAACTGGCTCTTGGTATGAGATCAACATGATGACTCACACTTTTGATCGGTGGCAACGA
>JASDQU010256238.1:5512-15952 GCA_032191745.1 Picea mariana
GTAGGATACATGGAAGGTGTTGTGGATCTTGCTACCCTTTGGTAGCTCCAACTCGTATACTACTTCCCCAACTCTCATGATTACTCTGTAGGGTCCATAAAATCCATGCTTCAACTTTTCTACACCACTCTTCTTCAACGATGACTGTCTACAAGGATGCAACCTGAGAAAGACTAGGTCCCCAACCTCAAAGCTACGTTCTACCTTGTGCCTATCTGCATACATCTTCTATTGATTCTGAGCGGTCTGCAAATTCTCCTTCATGACTCTTGATGTAGCTAATAAACTTTGATTCATTCACGAGATATAAAAACCATACAAACACACGAGAATGGAAAATAACTCTATTTTTTTCCTTCTCTATCTTGACTATTACAATGGAAGTTCAACCCCTTATAACTACTATATGAGATTTTTGAAAACAATTGATTTTAGAAAATTCTCACATGACTCTAAAACTGACAAATAACTAAGAGCTAACTAGAGAGAAACTATTTGTCAACTCACTTTTATGATTATGTGCATAAACTAAGAGATAATTGATAATTATTAATTTAAAAAATACCAAATAAACACTAAAACCCTAATTTGAGGCCTTATTTGAAGGAATTTGGCCCCGAAAAAGTGTTGAAATGATGTATGATCTGAAGGATCAAACCGGCACGGCAGTGAACTCTTCAAGCCACAACTCCCTGTAAAATTTCATCCCAAACGGATAATTGAGTCAAACCAAGAGTCTCTATTTGATTCCCTATTTCATTATGGTATGCTCAAACTATGCTCAAAGGATTGAAGGACAAGTTGGTTCTAACATTGTCAAGTGAGGAGGTTCTTAGGTTAATGAGCAATGTGAAACACAACTGCCAAGCAAAGGATGGAATTAAAATTAAGGATTTTGATTAAGTACCATCCCATCGAGCAAAGAACTCTTTGCTCAAGGCTAGTGCTTGGTTGAAGACCTATACTTGGAGAATTAACAAGCAATTTGAGGCATCACACAATGAGCACATGTGAATGAAGGGATCTCCAATCAATAATTCATATAGGTTCCATGCTAAAAATGGGGTTCACTTTTCAACAACATAACAAAAAGAAGTTAGGTGCCTAGGCCTACCATAAAAGCACAATTTGAAACCCTTCATTCCCTTAATCATTGAACTTTCCCCTAAGAAAGAAAGTATAAATGAAGTCCTTTAAGCACTACAAATTTGAAATACATGGGACTTCCTTTGTTGTGCTATCGACAACGTGGGATAAGGGGCAATCATATTGCCCCCCTTCTTTAGGAAAAATTGCCCTAAAATCTAGTAGGAACTATGCTAGAAGTCAAAGTGTAACCCCCTGATTTATAATCCATGTTTTAGAAATGTGTAATTAAATACGATGTATGTCCGCAAGCCCAAATATGTAATTTGTAAACATTGTATATGATCATAACAATAAAATAAACGTGACACTAGCTGTGGGAGGACACATACAGAGTAATTGGGGGATAAGTTTCCACAAGAGAGGGGAATGTTTAAGAATGTCTAAGAAATGAGTCCAAGGGGGGGGATTATTCATGGGTATTAATTCCAACCCACTTTCCTAAAATTAATACTTTGAATGAACCTTTTAATTTCCTTTTGAGTGTATAAGATCCCAATCATTAAACACATGTAAGAGGGGATGGTGGGAAATTTCACATCCCATAGTTATGAGAGCATGGGGGCTAATTACAATCAACCTTGGGGATTGTGAGTAAACTCTCATGGGTAAAAGAGAAATTCGAGTGGCCATTGTGAGCTATTTTTGAAGCAGCAAGGGAGTGCAGAGCATTGGAGCTTGAGGGAAACCATAGTAGGTGTTGTGGGTAGCCCGTTGGAGCTCTTGTTGGATGAAGAAGCAGGTTGTTAGGCCTGTAGAGAGGGGGATTTTTGTGTGAAATATTTTCCCTTGAACAATGGGTTGTTTTGTTAGTTTTCTTGGGGAAACTAACATCCCTGGAGTCCCCAACAATAGAGATTCCTATCCAACCTTGTGTTGGAGCCTTGGAGGGAAGTGGGAAGGCCCGAGGGACTGTGTGCAGTGAAGGGGGGTCCTAATTCCTTGGGTTGCATAGGTTGAGGGGAAGGGAGATAGAGGATTGGGATAGATGTTAGAAAACTAGTTGGTTGTGGGAGTGAATTGGGATGTGCGAGAGACACCCTCTTTTGAGGAATCATAGCTCCAACTCAAGGGTGATTTATTGCTGAGATTTGGAGCAACAAATATTGATTAGAAGGAATGTTTGTCCCCTGCAGTCAGTTTCTCATTACTGTTAAAAGATAAGTGATTTTTTAATCTTTGTTTATCAATTCTATTCATGGGTTTTTAGTGTTGTGCACGAACATTGAGTTTTTATCAAAAGTATATGTTTCTTTGAGAATGATAAATTAGTTGCATTCATGTTTTCGATAGTGCTATTAGAAGCTTGCACATTTTAAGCATGATGCACTACATTTAAATTAATTCGTATCAAATCTTTTTTTTTGTGTTACATAGTGGGGTCACTACACAAAGTTCCACCTCTGTGATGGAAACTTTGACCATGGGAGTTTTGGACAATTTTAAGATGACCTGGATCATTGGTTTTTTAAAAAATGATCAGAACATGTGTAACTCTGACTCGCCAGAAAAAAGAGGCTCGTTGAAAATGGGATGATTTGAGTGCCCTGTAGTCGATGCCACTATTAACTTGATGTTGGGACCCTCCATGCATTATTTTGAAGTATCTTACTTTTTGAAACTTTGAGTATGCTCAAGAGTATATTACTATTCAAAACTTATCATACAAAGAAATTCTTCAACCATTGGGACTACAAAATGAAAAAATGATATTCAAGTATTCTAGGAAGTTTGTCTTCCCAAGCCCCAAATACAACCTGCGGTCAATGGAGTTGCAAAATATGAATGACTCTAGAGTGTTTCACTTTCCCAAGCCCTAAGATAGAAGTAAAGTATCCTTTCACTCATTGGAAATATAAAATATTAAGGACCTTGACTACAAAGCATTTGGCTTACCACTCAAACCCCCAATGCCCATTATAAAATGAATTAAATTAATTTGTTCAATGGGGCTAGTAGCTATTTTATTTGTTTAGTTTGTTTTGGTCATTGATCATTGGTGTAGGTCATTACTTAATATGTGTAAATCATTAACTATAAGTAATTAATGTTTTTAAACATGGGAATTAATAGTTCATTAGAATGATATGGGCTACGCCTGGGATCAAATCAATTGACTTCCATTATAACCTAAGAGTATATCCAACATTTTGCAAGCTAGATATACCAATAAATTGTGACTTAGCAAGGGTTGATGCATGCCGAGGTGCACCGTAGTGAAACTCTATCCTAGGGGGCATCTACCCTTCTAGCCTTATCACAACAGGCCAACATGTCACTTAGAGGGAATTGAACTTGGGTGGGGAAGAGAACAACTAGTTCTCTCAACCACCCGAGTTAAACCCTTAAGTAACAATTATACAACAGATCTTAAATATGTGTGTAGGTCATTAACTACAATTAAACACATCTTAAATATGTGTGTAGGTCATTTCTAATCAAAGATAACAAATAAAATGCAATGGTATTCTATCTTTTAAAGATAGTCGTCGTGGAGGCATATTTGGAAGCTCTATTGATGGCTTATTAATTTAAGTTTAATTGTTTTCTATTTTCACTCTAGAGTAAAGTTGATCACACATAATTAAATGCATGTAAACTCAAGTATCATTTAAATAATGTATAGAGAGACATATAGAACACTTATCATCTCCTTAAATATCGGTGTGATAATTCTTCCTTGTATCAAGGGTCTTGCTATAATCCTCTTGCGTATTTAAGTGATAAATTTAATAAATATAGGAATGAGAAGTTTTTGGCCCCTTGACACACCTCAAAGAATCCACTTCATTTCATTATGTTTGTTATCTTTATTCTTGTGGCAATGTGCATTACCATTTCATTGATTTGGTTCTATCTAGAAGTGGAGGAAAATGAACAATGGTGGAGGCATCGACTTTAGAATCCCAAACTAATGATAAATGAGAGAATGAATCTCTATTTTACATCATTACCATACACAACAAACTGACATGATAAAGTTGTTATCCCCATTTTGTGGGATAACTAAGGAGATTATGTCTTGAGGCCCTCAAGTTGCAGATATGGAGTGCCGAGAGACTACATGACTAGTAATATCCTTTTTCAGAGATGGAGACCCTTCTCACCACCACATAGGTCATATATTTTCAGATGGCATCCACCACACCAGTGGGATTCCGAGAGGCAATGGTCTTTGCTGCATGAGGTACATGTCAAGTATTATGGTGAGTGTCATTTCAATATTTGAGGCATTTGAGTATGTTGTATCTTAGACTTCTTTAGATTTCATGACATATGCTTGAGTATGTTGTACCTTTTTCCTTGCTTCACCTTTGTGGTTGACATTGTGCCCTAGTAAGTGGTCTTCCTTGAGGATGGTTTTGCTACTAGGAACTCTCTTGAAGAGCCATCGTACCGTTCCCGACCATACTTACCACTTTTCATCACTTAAACCCCTCATTTCCTTATCTCTTGGGAATTTAGGGTGTATTGACCAAAGAAGGGGTTGCCCCTCATTCTATGGGAAGAAGGGGTTGAAGACCCAGAGGGATTGTTGTTGGGTAAAAGATAAAATCCTATGTATAAACCTTCCAGATGCTTCGCCCAGGGATCTATTGATGGGCGTATGTGAACACACCATCAACGTGAAGGGAATATTTGGTCTAGGGTTGTCTAAGTAACCCAAGTTGTTTTAAATAACCTACCCTAATGAGTTTTACGGCTCTGTTAGTCGGTGAAAACACTAAGGTAAACTAAGAAAACAAAATGACTATCTATCTATACAAAACCACTATGTACATTTGCTACTATATCTATCTATTAATATATAAATACCACACAGTCTTATTTATATAATATACAATATTTATGTACATATACAAGATTTGTGTAAAGCCTTGTGAAACTGAAAATTGTACTACTGAAACAGAGTTTGAGTAACACACCAGGATAAGAAAACTATTCTAAAACTAACTAATCACACAAGCAACAAAATGAATGAATATGATTTATGATGATATAAATAAAATGACCAAAGCATTTTAAGTTTAAGTTTTTAATCATTATTCATTCAAAAATAAATTAACCAATAAAAGATAACTAACCTATTATTGATCAACAATAAGAAAGAACTATGATTTTTTGTCTTCCTGTGTAAGATATGCTCCAGTAACCTATTTTCCAAGCAGAAATATATGGCAAGCACTTTACAGAATAGAAAAAAGAAAATTATGATATTACCTGAAGAAATTCAAGCAATTTCAACAATTCATAGGTGACTTATAAGGAACAGAAAGACAAATATAATCCATTATGATGTTATGTAATTCAATACATAGAGAATGAAAGCAACTCCAATCATATGCAATTGATATAACAAATTCAAATGTTCAAGACAACTTAGAACATAGAGATATATGTCTTATGTTTAAGATATCATATGGATCGTAATAACTAAAAAAAATGAACTATATCGTGAACAAAAACAAGAAAAAAAGCATTAAACCATATAATGATGAACAGACGAAAGCTAACTCATGCAATATATGTTTTATGCTTTGAAAATTATGAACGGTAACATGACTAATAAGTAATCACATCACACAATTTGTTGTCTAGACTAAAGCCATAGAGCATATTGTATTTTCATATCTTTCATTAAAAAAAATTTCAATCCATCCTTCCAGGTTCCAAAAAAAGCTCTCTTCTTTCCAAATCAAAAATGAATATTTAAAGGGACTCCTGGTTGTTTCTCCTACCCACGGGATAGATATTAGTCTACCCAAAATAAGGAGATTCTAACTCCCAATCTAAACTAGGAAAAATAACAAAATTATAACAACTTTAACAAGTTTGTTACAAATGATCATTCATGATCGATAACTGCTTGAGAAAGAATCTAAAATTTTCAAAAGAAATAACATCACAACTCTCTAATAGCTTGATCAATGTGCATGCCAATCATCTGAGTGTTGTAGAAGACCTAGAAAAGACAAAATAAAAATAATTTTAAAATCTAATTAACTAATTCAAGACAAGCTACATAATCTACGACTCTGTAGCATGTCTAAAAAAAATGACAAAATCAAACAAAATCAAAACAAGAAAATTACTAATCAGAAAATTGATTTTGAATTACCAAAAATCAAGCATTTGAAACTGAAAATCCTTGCAAATCAGAATCAATGATAATATTAACCTTGGTAGATTTTTTTTAAACAATCGTGTTCTGAGACTTTTTGATCTTTTATTTTCATGAGAAGAATTTAATTCTTTTTACTCATTAATTTATGATTCTCCCTCTTCATATCACTATTATGTCTATGTAATTGGTTCAAACACATATGGAGACATAGAACAACCGAATGATATATCTCAGCCCAGAACTAGCAGCCACCATAACTTACAAGATATAAATTTCTTTTACAATCTTGGTGATCATTGTCAGGGATTTTTATTTAACGAAAATGTCTATGATAATCGTTCTCTAGTTCATGGATCTTATGGCCTAAGTAAGAGACTACAAATGCATATTTTTCCTGTCTAAAACCAACAATATAAATATCTACCCAAGTTACCCTTTTATTCTATGTGTAGATGGTCGATAGATGAGGGTATCGTTTTGATGAATGTGTCCTTTAAGCTGAGGCCAAATACCTGAAAACTGGTTGGAACCTGTTAGAAAAGAAGGGGGGTTTTACATAAAAATGTACTGAACCTTTACCTCAACCACCACATAATTTCTGAGAAATTTCTCTTTATAAAGTGGGGCATATCTCTTAAATCTCTTTGTTTATGAAGAAACATCTCGTGTGGACAGTGAATGACCCCATTTTGGAGATGTATTTTTAACGGTTTTGTCAAATTCATAACCGTTTTCTTAGAATTCATCCTGCAAAATCATGTCTATGTTAGTTATACAATTATGGTTTTGAACTTTGTTATATTATGACAGGTATGTAAAACCTCAGTACCATTTGGTTTTGATGTTACTACATGGGACATAACAGGAATGAACTAGAATACAATGAGGTTAAGTCCATGAGAGCCACCAAAACAAAGACTGAGCAGGGTAAGAGGATAAGTCTCAAAGAGAAACAAAGAGACATGCCTGACATTAAGCGAAATGTGCAACAACTGGGAATACCCTGTTATCATTCCACACTTGGAATGCTAATTTTTTTTTTACTGACCCAAGGATAGATGTGCTCGACACAGTAAAACCCATGTAACTATCGCTGCTTGCCACAAAACCCTGGTCTGAAAAATAAGAACTCTCTTTCTTGATGCGATTATGACTTATGAAAAATCCATAAAGTTCACTGATAAGAAAAGACCACCATAAAAAAATGTGGTGTAGCATAGGGTTTAGAAATAGTGGTAAGGAGTTTTCCCGAGTGCTTAGATTTCACCATAGATTTTCTTTGATTGCAATAAATTTATCATAATTACGCCAAAAGGCGTACACCTATTGACCATGGGCACATTTAATAGGTTTTTAGTGCTTAATCAGTTTTGTATGGACAAGATTAAATATTGATGGAATATTCTTAGTAGTCCCAATAAATCAATGGTTGTGATTTCAACCATTAACTTCCTCACTATTATAAAGACATCAGTTTACATGTTTATTTTTTTACTTTTACTTAATCATATTTAAAATTTACTATGGTGGCTAGCTGATTGCCACATATGAGTGATTAGGGTTTCATTTTCTAGGCCAACCTAAACCTTTGGCCTTCACCAGCCACGTTCTAGACACACTGCCTCCTTCCAGCCAACTCCTTCTGACTCCTTCCGTCCACCTCTGGGCCGTTTCTCTTTCCTGACTATTCAGGTTTTACAAGCCATCTTTATTTAATATTGCTAGATCCAATTTATCTGGAGACAACAATATAACACGTATGACAGTTGCAACTAATCCTGAGGTGGTTCTCTTTCTCGACATTTCAGGTTTATTTTAGCATTGTGTTTTATTTTCTGGATGAGCCGAAACCTTTCAGAGTTCACCAGCCACGAATTTGTGGTTGTGCTAGTCTTAGTTATTGGTTGAAATATTCACAATATAGCCATTTCATCTACCCTTATGCACAAATGCAGTCACTAGGAGATAATCGTTCTTATGTTTAAATGTAACGATAAATATTAGATCATTTCTCATCGGTTACAACTAGAAGTAACAAGTTTCAAGGTTAAAATTACATTAGTAGTTTGTTCTAGATCTATTTAATATTGCCTGAGATTCGGTTCTCTTGTACAACCTTAGTTTACAAGGTTTCTCATAAATCTTACACCTGTTTATTTGTATATTTTGTATATAAAAGTGTGAATAATGAATGTATATATCAGATCTTCGTTAATGAATAATTAGTTATTTTATTTTTGTAGTTTAGATTAGATCCCTTTATCGGCTAACGAAGTCGTTAAACCCGTCAGGGTGGGTTACCTCAAACGGCTTGGGTTATTTAGACAACCTCGGACCAGACTCTCCCTTCCATTGGACGGGTGTGTCACATATGCCCATCAACAAATGGCGCTAGAAGGAGGGCTTGAATAAAATTAAATGATTGAATGTTTTAGTTTCAAATTATTTATTTTAATCATTTAAGTTCTTCTCCCATAGTTATTTTTGATTCATTATCTATCCTTCGGTAATGTCATCCACATGCTTAAGGGCTAGTTAGATAACAAGCTAACTCGGAGCCGAATTCTTTATTGTCACATTACAACAATGGCTCCCGCCCAAATTTTTGTATGGGAACATGTTTTTAATCTCTCATCTGTTAAAATTCCCAGTAAGACACTTTATCTCTTATCAGAGCTTACATTCGACGGAGAAGGGAGTACATCCACAGAAGATCATCTTTGTATTTTTTTTTATATAAATGTTTAAAACATAATATCATTTATCCTAATGTTATATGCAGATTGTTCGCTCTCACCTTCTGAGGTTAGATTAAATATTGGTTCGAATCTTTTTCGGCTAATTCAATCCATTCCTGGTTTGAGTTTGGAACTGAGTTTTTATTAGATTTTAACAATTATGATTATGATGAATTAGGTGAAGAATTAAGTTGCTTAAGGAAAGAAAATGATGAATCATTCAAGGATTTTGTAATTAGGTTCATACATGTTTGTACTAGATTCCCTTTGAAATAAATGCCTCTTATTGATGAATGGTTTCAATATCTCGTTTACCTCTCAAAAAAGCAAGATCGATTAATTGTTAACCAATCTGAATTGAGCACTAATACTCAACCTCAAGATGGTTCCAATTTTCATGTTGATCTTGAAGACTTTGAAGCACCACAATTTTTGTCAACTTATTTCATTTTGGCAGATCAAGAGCAACGTCATATTTTACAAAATGCAATTATCACTCTTTGCCAACAATGTCTCCTCTTGCTGAGGAAGGAATCTTGACTTTAAAAAAGGACAGTTGTCACACTCTCATAGATTTTATAACTGTTTATGAAGTAAAAGAGATCGAATGTGAAGTTGATAATCATTTGGACGATAAAACTTCCCCTAATTTAGTTGAACAAGTGCATGATCAATTAGTAGGAGACAAAATCATTAGTCATGCTATTAATCAACCATATGTCTCTAGTGATTTTCTCTCACATTTTCCCTTACACAATGAACCAAATTGTCTCTTAGAAAATGTCTCCTACTCTTTAAAAGAGCATACAACAGAGGTTGATCAGTTTATTCAAGGAGAGGGAACAAAACCACAATTCAAAACACATATTCCGATCATTTCATGAGATGCATTTCGTCTCCTCAATTATTCTACATATTATTCCTTGTACCCTGATATTTTTTATCATCGTGCTATGCAATCATGTGTTCCATATCACTTTGGAATGAATCCTGCACTATATAATCAAGTACAAATTAATGGTGATTTTTGCATAGAAGATAAAGAGGAGAACATTTCCACTCATGATCATATTACTGCTTATTTTAATCAGTTATCCGTGGGGCAATTAAGGGATGATTTAAAAGGGTCTCAAATTGTGTCTTCCATTGATTCATCAAAATTTTTTCTTAAAGAAGGATTTGATTTTTACCACAATCAATTATTTGAGATTGAAAATTATAATCAAACAAACGCCACTACCAGTGATGATTATTCAAAAATGTTTGTTTTTCCATTCAGTTTGCCTCAAATAGTTAATCCTGAAGTATTCAAGCTCAATGAAAAGTTTCAAGAGAATGGGACACTTCTTCTTTAGTTAAAAATCATGATAAGTTCTTGTTATCTTGATCCTACCAATAACATCAAGATCATTTTACAAGATTCTTTCCATG
>JASDQU010256241.1:0-15963 GCA_032191745.1 Picea mariana
ACAAAATCAAACAAATGATAGATAATTTATTTATTTATTTTTTGTTTTTTTGAAATGAGATGCAAACTGACAAAATAATTTAATTAATTAAAACTACCAAATGATTATGTGAAAATGATTGCTAATGAGAAAAAGACAAAAACATAATTATAATTTAAACGAAAGTAAACAATTGATAAAAAATATTTTTTTAGTTTAAATTAAGATTTCTATGTTCATCTCTCCCTCATTCAAATTTGATCAAATGTGAACAAATGTCATAGAAAAGATGTGTCACAATAAACGTTCTTCCTGTAAAATCATTGATATTAATCCATGTCTTCAACCAAGCCATTCTCATAGAATATAAATTGAATAAGGAAGAGTAATAACAAACTCCAAATAATGAAGCTCATCCATCAACATCAAAACTATGTAGAAAGAAAAACAAAATGGAATTTGAATTTCATGAAATTCAAACCAAACAAAAGAATATAAACTCAAACCAACCTTGAAACAAATCAAACAAATACCAATCCAATCAAGTGAAAGGAAACAAAAAAATGAAGAATCCAAGTAAAATTTCGAGGGACCCTAGATTTTGATTAAAATAAAGAAGTGGGTTGTTGGTGTTGGACACACCTACCACACTTAGAGGGGGGTGAATGAGTGTGGGGCTCTGTTTCCCAAAACTTCCCTCTTGCACAAAACTTATCAATTAGCATTCAACATTTATTCATTACCCATTGCTGTCATTTATAACCAGTTAGATGTAGGCATATATCAACAACATATATCAACAATATATCATCAACAAGTCATCATCACAATGGACACAAAGAACACAATACGTATGTACAATTTTCTTTTTATTACAGACTACAATCCTTGGGTTTATCAGTAACAAATGAATAGAGTACAACTCTACAAGAGCACCAGCTTTATATGCAAGACTCATCTTACACCCTCAGCATCAACTGAGATGAGGCAACAATCCTCAATAGATATCAATCTGTCAACATGTACACGACCTGTCAGTAGTGCAGCCCACGTGTGAACATGCTCTGGCTCACTACAGCTCGCGTGTGAATGTAGCCAGTGTATAATGCAACAAGCATCTGCTTCTAAGCAACTAGGGTTTTTCTTTTCTTCACATGCTCAGAACTCTTCTGTCTTCCACTGTCCAAACTGACCCACAACCAGTCACAATACATCCAAGCTCTCCAATAGCTTTCTCATGCTCCACAACAAGTCAATATGAATGCTATCTCAATCATGTATAAACAACAAGTATACCATAGCAATCATGTGACTACTGAATCACAAGAGTGCTGCTCACTCCATCCATCAAATCAACCAAATTAAGCCACATCATAGAATCCATATCAAGAATGCCCTAAGCATTCACAACATATCAAACAATAGCATCTATCAAGAAAACAATGTAACCATATCAGTGTCTCAGTGATAGATATGAGGCCATAGAATGCAGATCTGGACCCTGCCTCATCATCCAAGAGCTTAGCACCAGCTCAAACACAAATATTCACGATTTTATTCAGTCCATGCTCCCTATACACAGTCAACCCATGTGTACACTCACCTTATACATAGCCAGCCTGCATGTACATGCACCCTATACACAGACAGCCCATGTGGGCATCAAAAAATAGGGTTTTCTGTGAATTCGAGACTTTTGCCATCAAGATCTACGACATTGCTGAAACTTTGATGCATCCATGAGATCCTCCTCTCACTTTCTTAGAATAGATCTTCAATAATGCTCAAGAGATCCACACCAATAGGATGCTCTCACAAGAAACTCTCCATCAATACTCCACAAGATATTCACAAGAAGCTCTCCATTGATCCACAAGGGTTCTCACAAAAAATGTACATTTTACAAGACATCCTAGCTTCTTATTTATTCTTTCATCTTCTAGGTCACTTAACCCATTTTTAGGTTACTTAACCCATTTCTAGGTCACTTAACCTGTTTTCCTTATTATAGGGTTAACCACTTTCCATGAATAGAANTTACTTATTTGACCTTTTGGGGCTTCAAGCCTTCATATGGGGATCCTCCAACTTCATAAGTCCATAACTCTCAAACTGTGAGGAGTTATGTGACATTCCACATACCACCAGAAATGGCATGACAAGAACTATCCATATAGGATAGTTTCACCAACAAATTCATTGATATTCATCTCATTATTTCACATGCAAGCATGGGTCCTCCAACCGTTCTTCTAGGATAACTCATTCAGTAAAGCGTCTTCCCGTGAGGGCTTTCACCATAAGGGGACTACTTTAGAGTTGATCCATTTGTGCACCCTATTAACAATGATAAGACAATAGTGATTCATCTTTGCATCAATTCACCACTGCATCATGTATCAATGACAACTCATTGATCCATCTTCATCAATTGGTTTCCACTTGGACATATATCATCCTCATCAATGGCATCATATCAATCAATTACTTGACATTAATCAATGACATCAATCAAACCAAACCATTTATATCAATGCCATATGATTCAATAATCTCCCAAATAATCAAACCATTGGCATCGATGACAACATGATCCAACAGTTGGGGCCCAACAAATGGTGACTCACTGGGTGAAGCAATTATATCTGACCTATTAAATTTTCATCGTAGGGAAGAAGAATAAGACTTGGATATAATTTTAAGCTGCTTTGAAACAAATCCATTTTAATATTACACAATATTAAGATTAGCTCATATTTATATAAAAATATCAAAAAAGAAGAAAAGAATGATTTTACAGAGGATTATAACATGAAGTTGTGTTTTAATCAAAGATTCACGATGTTTATAAAAGGACTTCAATACCGTTGATAGAGGCATTGCTGCTAGCAGGCATCCATAGCCTGGACAGGGATGTCATTTAACCCACTCAAATGCTTTAATCCCATCCAATAGTTGTATCTACATGATGTATACTTCCATAAAATTTAATTTAAAAGCATATACCTGCTACCTCTTGACTCGACATTGCCTCGTTTCTAGCATGCCTGTTCAGTACCCCGATGAAGTTGTCTTGGTATCATGTGTGCATTTACGCGCTACCAACGAGCCTATTCAGTACCTCGACGGGTTTACACACACTTCCCACACTTAAGTTCTTTCAACCCTCTTATTCCACTTTTAAATAATAACACAATTATAGATTTATTGATGACAAAGATAGCGGGGTGACATTGAGGTTAATTGCAATACAGGTGAATAGTTGATCATGTTATTTATTTTCTTTCAAAACTTGAAGTTTTAACATGGTTTAGATATTTTAGATTTCATTTAAGAAATCATCTAGAGAATGGGGAAGCACTTAAAAGTGATTCCTTAAGAATATGGATGATTTTGGCACATGGACAGACCCAAGGTTCAACGCTTCAACAACGCACCAACAAAACCCTAACTATCGACCCTTTCGAAAACACCTGTGAAGCAGATGAAGTCTCACCTGAGGTAGAGGCAGGGGTGGTTTTAGGAATCAAGTGTCTACAACCTGGCCGAGACACAGATCCGTGATCAAAATAATTAACAGAGCACTCAACAGTTAACATTCATTAGCTTTTACCCTTATTCACATCACAGGTCGAAACCCTAATTACAGAACAAGACAATATTCAACAAGATCTAACAAATCCAAGCACTTAACATATAGAAATACACCAGATATAGCATTAATTCACACCACTAAGCACTAAGCTACTATACCAGATGCATATAACATGTATATTACAAGACTAAGAATAAATCACATCAATAACATATCAACCATACTGCGCAAAGCAACCATAACACATGATATACGTGGTTCACCCTAGTGTGGGGCTACGTCCACCAACTCTTGTTCTTCTTTATTATCTTCTATCAATATTCATACATGCATAGATATTAAAAAGTCACTCTGCATAGGACATGAGATCTGTGCACACCTCGCTAGATCCTCCTTCCCCGAGCTAGGTACCAGCACAAAGCCTTCTTACAACCACTTGCACTTAGCTCTGCAAGTTCTCAACACATAGTATGCACAGAGCTAACTCAATCACATAGATCCAACTACTTACATCACTTGCACTTAGCACAACACCTCATTATGTCATCTACACACAAGCTTCTTACAATCACTTGCACTTAATTTTGCAAGTCGTATCACACAGCATGCACAAAGCATCCACAAATATTTTCACTTAGCCCACTAGCCTCTTCTTACATCGCCTAGATATCTATTTATACATTACAAATGGGCCTAAACATGGGCAATATCCATGGGCCGACATCCCATACCCATTACATAAACCCTAAATTAAAAAATTTCACAAAAGGTGGTGAAATTCCACGATCTCCGCTTTGCCTTGCGCTCCATCTTCGACCAGCCTGTCGAAGTCCCAAAAATGGTCAAACATGACCAAGGTTCTCCAAAACTTGGTCAAGGGCCAACAGGCCCCCAACACTCACCTGTGACTTGTCCCGAGTCACTCTGATCTGGGTAACTATGCCTCAAAGGCCTCGAGATTAGCTCGATATGCCTCAACCTGCTGCCTCGCCAGAGCCTCCTGCTCAGCGAATTCCTAAATAACTTTCTCAGTCACAGGTCCTTACAAGAATTATTCCACCGAGGTTGTTATTAGATAAATCGGTAGGTGCAGACACTAAAAAATCTCCCTAGATCCACCTATATCTAGAACAAAACAGGACAGGACATGACTCTTTCTCTAAGTTGTAGTCATTAAATATACTACTAAGAAGGAATGAGTGACATACCTTTATATTGCTTCGTTAGGTCCTTTTTGTTCCCGCTTCACTCCATTTCTCTTGTGAAATCAGGTCCAAGACAACACAAACCAACCAAAGTAAAGATATCAAAGTATATTCAATGTCAACCTATGCATATGATCAAGGAGTTATGCAATAAAATAAGAGTGATTTTATGGGAAAGGGACATGTCGCTGTATTATATTAAATGAAATTAGAAGATACAACCAGATCGCCTTGATGTCACAAACTTCCTTTCAATGACCCTTGGTTTCAACACACACACTTTCTCTACATTTGCATGAAGAAGATCCAATACAACTTGATAGACCAAATAGAGTCTTCAAGCTTCTATCCAAGCAGAGTTCCTCACACAAATCTTTCACCAATTCTTCATTCAATATTGCTTAACCTTTTCCATGAGAAACCTTTCAATATATAGGAGAATGAGAGATGGTTAAATGGATGATGATGATCCCACTAAATCTGAGAAGTCAGTAGGATGCCAACCATGTGAATTCCAACTCATTTTCTAGAATATTCCCTTCTAGAACCTTCATGACCTCTTCTCTTTTCTAAGCTTTGAAACAGGTTCGCACCCTACCTATAGAGAAGACTACGAACAGTTCGCACCCTAAGTTTGGGTTGCCTGCGAGAATGAAGGATTTTCACACCCTGTAATATAGGCAGCCTATGAACTCATCTTAAAAATGTGTTTTTTGGAAGAAGACAAAAGTCACTTTTCTCAGGCAAAAAGTTCTTGTGGGAGCCTGAATACATCACTTGTAGAGACATCACTAGAGTGAGCAAAATCATGTGTAACAGAATGCCCCCCAAAGTATGAGGCCGGAACTTGTGACAACCAAAATACTTTGTAAAATGCATGCATGTGTCAGAAACAAGGAACGCACCTAATCAGAAACATGTAAACAACCAAGCATCTGTAGAATATAATACCCGTTCTGAGGTAGGCATTGCCATGCTTAGATCACAAATGAATGGAATCATAAATGTAGGTCATGGCCACCAATCATACACCGTGGATCCATGCCATCAAAATGCTACATAGCCATCGGGAATACACTGTGGATCTATGTGAGAAGACTTGAATTAATACAACATAGCCACATGACATACAAAGTGGATCTATGTGCTGATACAAATCATACATACTCCATTGTAGCCTAGATCAAAAAGATGAGACCCAGGGCCTTCAATCCTGTCACCTGAAAGTATGAATCTAGCCATGTGATTACATGTGTTGAAGTCGAACATGGTAGAAACCACTTGATTACCGGTCATTGATGAAAACCATTAACAAGTGCGAGGGAAATCACCATTGATGTCAATGACTCCCAAGGTATCGAAGTACAATCTAAACGAATGCGAATGAACAAGCTGAAGTCAAGCATGCGACATAATCTCTTGATCAGGGATCAATGATGTGAAACCCTTGTCGAAAGAAAAGAGACCTACCATTAAGGCATGCAGGTTCCAAGGTACTAAATGATTTCTTAGTGTCATTTTTGGATAATGAGTTGGAGTTGACAGAACAAGACTTGTCACAGAAGGGCCTTGATGTATCCCCCATCAATTACATGAAATAAGTAACAGATTTTGAGGATGAAACAAAGTATGAATATGGGTCGAACCAGACACAGGGAAGGCCGACATAGTAAGAATGGACAACTGCAGATGGCCGACTCAATAGAGGGATCGTGTGAACTTCTCTTGAACATATGAATGACACGACCAAGGACTTGGCAACACTGACTCAAAGACAACCCAAGATATGACCTTGTAGCAAGTCGAACGAGAGACAAATGGATTTTCCAACCTGGATTCAAATGACGAATATGGGGTGTCATGTTCAAGAGCGACACTGATTGCCATTAATATGAATACGAAAACACATCCCTTTCCCAAAATTTCCCCCACCATTTCTGGCGAGTACCTCTTTATTTTTACACAAGTTTGAGGAGGATAACATATGCTTGTTGATGTAATCTCATCCTTGGGATGAGTCCCTCGGAGTATATTTAACGAACCCTAGGAAGGAGTGGTTCAGTCCCATTGCGGGTCTTTCGATGTTTATTTAATGAGTCCAAGGATAGAAAACTCGGGGTTTTTTCATGTTTTGAGAGTCTGAAAAACAGTTAAAGAGAACTCTCCTAATTCCTTTTTCGTAAAAGAGTTTGACGAGACCAAAAAAGTGATAAACTATCACCCGTCGAATGTTTTTTCAAATACTTTAATGAGTGCGAAAAGAACAAGATCGCTCAACCATGTTTTCATTTTTATGGAGCGTGAAAATAGCTTAAAGGATAATCCTTTACATTCGTCGTTTTTTTGTTACCATGACGAGTATGAAAAGACGAGAAAAAGTATACTCGGTTACGTTCTCATATATTTTTGAGCACGAGAACGAACAAAGACTGAGCTTGAGGTTTTTTCTAAAAAACCCTAAAAACGTAGTCATACATGTGACAAAAGAAAAAACACCCGTACCCCCTCGTTCAGACTTCGAAGTTGCGATATCTACAAAAAACTACACTCACAAGGCTATTAGGGTATTGGGTTTTATGGACAAAGTAATAAAAATAATATAAAAAAAAATAGTAAAAAGTGAATAAATATGGGTAAAAGGGTTTTTTACCATTTCATTGTGATTTTGCCAAAAACTTGTCCAACATACCTCATTTTCCCCCAAATTTCTTTGCTCAATTGCGAGAGGCACAAGCGATCCTTCGACGAACCGTTTCAGCCAACGAGGTAATCTCTTGATTCTCTAACTTTTCCATGGTTTATTTTTGGTTTTTATTGGCAATTTTTGGGGTTTTGAGTCCATTTTAGGGTCGAAACATGCGCCCAAGCATTCTCGTAGGTGGGCTGTGCGGGACCTGCAAGAATCTCGCACTGTGCAAAAGGCTCACCTGCAGGGGCCGAAAAATGGATTTTGAAGTAAGGTTTTTCTCAATAAAAATTATGCAAGAGTTTAAAACAAGTTGCTGACTTCCATCTCATGGCTCTTTTGCAGGTGTTTGACCATCACAATGTTGGAATGGAGAGAAAGAGAACATGAGGAGGATGATGCCGTTGCCGGGAATGACCCGGGTACAGTCATTTCCCTCCGGGACTGTGGGCTCTTGAAATGTTTCAAGATTCCGGGAATGAGAGCCCAAATCAGGTTGTTGGACTACCTGGTCCACATGTGGGACATGGATCAACAATTATTTCACATGGGAGTCCATATGCTGAAACTAGATATCGAGGATATCTATTTTCTAACAGGGTTGCCACGGCGTGGATACCATGCTACGACCAAAGGTAGAGGCGGTAGACTACCTATGAATGAGTATTGTCACCAGTATTGTGTCCCAAGGTAGAGAGAAGCAAGGGTAAGGTTTTCATTTGGGGGGTTCAATATCTGACCCTACAGACCATCATTTTTACTATTGCACACATGGCTGGGAGCACGGCTCCGCACATGGCTCTCCAGATCTATTTCCAATATGCCATAGAGTGCACAGAGCCTCAGGTCTTCAACTGGTCGGATGCAGTTCTCCACAATATGAAGAGATAATTGACGAATTGCAGAAAGGGTGACTTGTAGTAGTTTGGGTACAGATCACTTTTGGTGTCATTCTTCCTCGAGAGGGTCCCATTGCTGCGACTATAGGTTGATTGGGGTTTATCGACCCCACATGATCCGAGGATGTTGAGGTGGTGCAACCTCATGGATCGACATGTAGTAGGTACTATAATCAAGTATAATGATTCATTTTTTGACTGGTTGAGGCCCCAGGCCCCAGATGCTGGAGTCGCCAATTTTGTTATCGGATAAATCAGTAGGTGTGGACACTAATAGATCTGCCTAGATCCACCTGGATCTAGAACAAAACAGGACATGACACAACTCTTTCTCTAAGTTGCAGTCATCGAATCTACTACTAAGAAGGAATGAGTGACATACCTTTATATCGCTTCCTTAGGTATCTGTTGTTCTCGCTTAGCTCCGGTGCTCTTGTGAAATCAGGTCCAAGACAACATAAACCAACCAAAGTGAATATAGAAAAGTATATTCAATGTCAACCTATGCATATGATCAAGGAGTTATGTNATACAACCAGATCACCTTGATGTTGCAAGCTTCCTTTCAATGACCCTTGGTTCCAACACACACACTTGCTCTACATTTGCATGAAGAAGATCTAATACAACTTGATAGACCAAATAGAGTCTTCAAGCTTCTATATAAGCAGAGTTCCTCACACAATTATTTCACCAATTCTTCATTCAATCTTGCTTAACCTTTTCCATGAGAAACCTTTCAATATATAGGAGAAGGAGAGATGGTTAAATGGATGAGAATGATCCCACTAAATCTGAAAAGTCAGTAGGATGCCAACCATGCGAATTCCAACTCATTTTCTAGAAGATTCCCTTCTAGAACCTTCGTGACCTCTTCTCTTTTCCAGGCTTTGAAACAGGTTCACACCCTACCTATAGAGCAGACTGTGAATAGTTCATACCCTAAGTTTGGGTTGCCTGCGAGAATAAAGGATTTTTGCACCCTGTAATATAGGTAGCCTATGAACTCATCTTAAAAATGTGTTTTTTGGAAGAAGACAATAGTCACTTTTCTCAAACAAAAAGTCCTTGTGGGATCCTGAATACATCACTCGTAGAGACATCACCAGAGTGACCAAAATCATGTGTAATAGAGCTGACTACTTGTTCTAGATGTGCTCCTTGTCCCTCAATCTCCTCAAAAAGTGTGCAAGCTTCATCCTGCACTGGCTGGAGCCTTTGGGTCACTTCCATTACTTTACTCTTTATGGCATGGACCTGTTGCTGAATCGTGCACTTTTCTTGGGACCTTTTCATCCTTTCAACCGCTAACAGTGGCTTCAACTGTGATTGCACTATTGGTTCTTACTGCTTTGCTTCTTGGAGCTGTGACTCCAGTGTCCTTAGCTCTGCGTCCTCTACAAGGTGCTCATAGGTCTGCGCACTTCGACTGCTGATATGTTTTCATTCTAAGGCCAATGCCTTGATTCTCTTGACTATGCTCTAGGTAGTTTCTTACCTCAGATCTTGCACTTCCTGCGGAGTGATTGGCAATTCTTGCAATTCTCACTTGAAGCTGCTGAATGGATTTAAGGAGCTCCCCCACCTAGCTCTGAGCTATTTCTTCTTCCATCTATTCTAAGCCAGTCACAGAGAGAAGTGCTCTGGTGACTACTTCTTTAACTCCCATTTGCTCTGCGAGAAACTGTTCTTTCTCCTTCTGGATCTACGCTCTATCCTCTGCAAACTTCACTTGGAGGTCATATTTTTCTTGTTATGCAACCTGACGTTGCTCTATGGCTTCCTCTTTTTCTTTCTTCAATGCCTCTATGGCCTACTCCTTTTCCTCTTGGACACGATGAAGGGGAGCTTCTATCACATCTGTTATTCTGCATAGATGGGGAGGCTCATCTCCCAAATCTATTCCTTCTGATGGTGGTGGCACAGTAGACACTGTGCGGCTCGAATAGAGAGCTTTCTGTACCCCTTTGAGCTTTTCTTCGATCCTGTCGAACATTGTCTCATGTTTGTCTTTGCTTCACTACAAAATGTCCTTTGAGGTATCTGATACAACGACAATGATGAGGTCAATGTCATCCACCGTGAGTACAGTTTGAAATGGAGTTTTAGTGGTTCATGACTTCTTCCGTGCTGATGGTTTCTTTGGAGAAACCTTTATTTTCTTGGATGTCTCTGTCTCTGTTAGGGGATCTTTAGGCGGTGTTACTTCACCCTATTTCTTCTTGTCTTCTTCCCCTTCATCCTCTTCTTTGTCTACTTTGTCACATCCTCCCCCTTCGGGTGAATCTAATGCAGTCTCCTTTGATGCAATGTTCAGTTTGTGTACCTCTTCCTTCTTTTTCTTCTTGCTGCTGCTGAGTGCATCATACTCTTTGTGAGTGACTAAAGTACTTCTGATGAGGTCAGGGTCAGAGAGTTCTGTCTGTTCTATTGGTATGAGGAATCATGCAAGCCATTCCTTAGTTATTTCCTCCATATCTTCCACGGTGAGTTTTTAATAGGAATGGAGCTCTTCCTTTTGTTCGTCCCTGCACGTAGTGATATAGATGAAGTGTCTGTCTGCGTGAAACTTTTCTATTGGCTTGAACCTATGAAGGATGTTCGGTGTCATGCAAGGGAAGGATTCAATGGCCCTATTTAGCTGTAGATAATAGGTGTGGAACACCACATTTGACTTCCATTTCTTCACCATGTCGCTCAAATACCATAGCGTAGTGAACTTCACAACTAGTGGTACAAATGACTCAATTTCAGGGAATTTCTCTCCTTTCGACATCTACCAAGCAATGAAGGAAATGAGAATAAATAGCCAACTGAAATAGAACTCATAGCCCTGATCCTGAGATTTGCAACAGTCTTTCTCCAACTGGTTGACGAGGTAGCTCACCCAGTTCATTTGCAGCCCTTCAACGCATTTTCCTACGAGGTCGACAAAAAACCCCGTGACCTGCGTTGGCATGTTCTTCCTAAATAGCTTACTAGAAATCAACTAGCAATCTAGGTGCACTACGCCATTCGTGATGGAGGCTACCTTGTAGCCACGCTTCCCCTTATCCACATCGCCATAGGTGTCTTTGATTCACCGCACTAGGGTGCGATCTATAGCCTTCCCTGGGTAAAAATCATGTGGGTCCGGTCCTTGCATGCTCAACCCGGTGATCTGGTGGATTAGCGCTGGATCGAAAGTGATGCACCTATCCAACCATACGTAACCACCATGGAAGCAAGAGCACAAGGGTTTAATGCATGTGTTAACCTCCTGATGCCTTCCAAAGTGTGGTATCTTCATCATGTTAAGAATGGTGGACCTCGCGATGTCCATGGTACACGACTGGGGGATTATCTTCGAATTCTTCCCCATTGTATTGGTCAAATAATTGTGTGGTACGAGCATTCCATAGTTCTTGCAATCTCCCAAGTTGAAGGCACTGATATTCAACATCAGAATCTGTCCCAACTGTGGTCCAACTGCGCGTATCCACTTCGAGAGGTACACAGTGATCAATGTGTAGTCAATGTCCCTCAGGATGCTGCCACGACTAACTGCGCCAGCCAGAGGCGGGATGTATTCAGGCAGGATTTATGCGATGAGCTTATCATTTTCCAAGTCTTCACGATGCTTGCTCTGTTTCTCTGTTGCATTTCTAGAGGGCTCAGATCGATGTGCAGTCGATGGGGAGGCTTGCATTCCTCTCGTTGATGAAACTTGTCCTCCTGTGGACATGACTGTTATAACCCTAATTTTTACCAAACATACTTACCTGACATCAGGCCATCCCATATGCCTTCTTTGCCAAGCCAGTACTGAAAAAATCTAGTTAAAAAACCCTCTTTATAAATACCCATGCACCCCACTCCATTACTACAAGCGTGTACACACAGTTGCTCCAATACAACCCACATGTACCTACAAAAGCATGGAAAAAGGAAAGTTGTTGATGAAACACACAGCTTTGGGCAAGTTAACTAAACCTTTCAGCCATGCATGGCCGGTCATTCGACCAAATACCTAGCTCCTTCTAGCCTATAAAAGAAGGGGTAAGGGTCCCATTTGAAAGGAGGAAAATCATAGTAAAGAGACTATACCCAATTGAACATTCCCTTTGTCCCAACCTTTAGCCATCCTTGTTCAAAGAGAAGTATAGAGAAAAGTAGTTGGAGGACAGTTGAAGAGGAGCTCAAGACTAGTTTCGTGGAGTAGTGGTCGGCTTCATCATTGTAGGTTTCTTTAGTGAAGTTAATAATAAAGAAGTACTTTTCCCGTCCCACCATATGAGGTTTTCATTGTTTATTGTGTACATGTTGATTAAATCTCTAACCCATTAATCCGTAGATCAAATTCATGTGGATTTCTTTGTTTGTCTTTTGTGAATGTAGGTCAGCCTTGGGAGGAGAGTTGCCGTCAAAGAGAGACCAAGCATGAAGAGGGATCGATATCAAACACCGGAAATAAGGTATGTTCACTTGATCTTCTTAACTGTGTATTTGCTTAATAATAATGGGGATTAGGTCTGGGATGATGGTAAAAAGTAGGAATCTTTAGGTATTTTCTGCATGCATGATAAAACCCTAAGTGCAAGTTCGTAGGAGGGATTCCCACCCACAACAGAATTGGTGACCATACTGGGGACTTCTAGGGTTTCTAGGAATATTGTTTCTTGGGTATTTTTAAAAACTGGTTTCATTCCTTGTTTTTAAAGTTTCTGCAAAAGTCTGAGCTAGCAGAGATTCTGGTCTTCCATACCAGTTATCTCTGTTTCTTTGCTTGAATGCATTTTGTTTTTCTTCGTGACCCACAGAGGTACATGCGGTCTATATAAGGCCTGTACATGTGTACCCGCGCCCTACCTTCACATAGCCTGCGTGTACATGCTAGCTGAGGAAGTGTCAGCCACATGTATGATTTCATAAATTTTCTTTTAGAGAGGCAATCATCCTCTCCCCTGTAATAAGTAATTCTTCTCAGGTGTTTTCTGGAACTCATTCTAGTCTTTGTTGTTTGCAATTTATAGCTTAGGTTTCACCTCAGATTGGTTTGTGCTATGAAATTTTCTTTGAATTGTTTTCTTTTTTCTATCTAAGAGAGTTTCTGAGTCTTCAAGAGTGTCTGGTCCTTAATAATAGTAGTCTCTTCCAGTGCTTGATTGCTTTTATTTTCATTTTTTGAAGATTTGTAGAGGTACACGTGACCTGCAGAAGGTCTGTACATGTGTACACGCACTCCGACCTTACACAGCTTGCGTGCACACGCTAGCTGTCGAACTATCAACAACGTGCCTATTGAGAAAATTGTTGTTTAAGGAGGGGCAGTCATCCTTTCCTTTGTCAAGGGTTATACCTATCAGGTTTTTTGGTCTCTGTCATAGTGGTTAGTAACTTAGGCTTGATCAGAGTAATAACTTTCTTTTTCATTAAGAAGTTTTCCTCAAAAGTTTCCTTTTATAAGGTTTTTAGACAAGTGTGAGAGTCCCTTTTTAATCTGTTTGTGTGTTGTTTTTAGAGAGACTCTTTGCGATCTGTGCTTAGGCCAGAGGTTTTCTTGGTCTTTACTTGTTGATATTTTTCCTTTTTTCTTTGTGAGAATTCAAATAAAAAAAAAATCTTTTATTTCTTTGTTTTGTTAAATAGTGTTGGTTTGCATTAGTAACCAGGAAAAGTCTTTGCTTTCATAAGTTCTTGACGATTTACTTAGATGATAAGTAGCTCGTAGTCAAGAGAAATCTTGTTTTGAGTCTACTGTTCAAAGATCTTAGAAATTTTTAGTTTGAAAAGTTGATTAAGATTTGAGTCAAGAAGAAGTTATTTTGTTTCCATCTTTCTGTTTATTTTTCTTTCATCTTTCAAACATCACCAGTTTCACTTTCATAACCTTTGACTTAAGACAAGCCACAAAAATTAATGCTAAATATAAAAATAATTAGACTTTTTATGTTTGTAGGGTCAACCAACTAGTTTAGGGTCAGGGCCTTGAATTATGTTGGAGAGGAAACTCTTCAAGGCCATTAAATCAAACATTGGAGTCTGAGCTAGGGAGTGTTAAAAGTCCAGTATCGTGAAAGTTATCTGGGAACCCCCTCTAACACAGAGGATAAACACGAGGTCACATGCGGAAAGGTAGCGGAGATAACCCCTCCAAAGCCAGACCAATCGTAGTGGAGAACACATATAGAGGGCTTGTCTTGGGATTTCGTCGATTGCATTTGCCATGGAGGTTTGTGGGTCTCGAATCTATTCAAGGTCCTCAGTTGTCTTCCAAACCACTTGCGTTTGATACCCTTGATAGGTTTCGGGCTCGATACCCTGCTCATTGTGGTCTACCTGACTGTCGACTGTACCTGCCTGGTGACTATTCACGTGCTGGCAACCTAGTTGCCTATATTTTTTAGGGACATACACAGGTGATTGCGGGGGTATACCACAGTACCTAGGACAGACATCAAGCCATTCTTTGTAGAGTATACCCGGAGGGTGCTTCCATGTTCGATTTGCACTTGCACTGATAATTTGCTCTAGTGTTGGTTGTTGTAACTGTTCTTCCAACTAGTTTAGTGTTTGCTTGTTTTATCTTGTAGGGACTTTTCTAGTATGTGTTGTTTTTGAACAAATAGAAATCCAGAGGGGTCTTTGATATTCTCACATAGTGGAGGATCACGAGCTCTGTCGTTCACGAAGCTTCTTGGTGTTAAGAACCGAATATCAATATAGCATAGAAAAACCTCGGAAAAAGTACTTAATGCCTTGAAAAAGAGATAATTTCAGACAATAAGCCTCTTCGAGGGGGCAACCTCCTTTTACTCCACTTAAATGTTCAAGTACATGATGATTCAAAATGAAAATTTCTCCTTGGTATATATAGGAGACTATGAGGTATAATTACAACTAATGGCCTAAAGCTGACATAAATAAAATAACATTACTAATATAATATGCCCCAATTAAAGGGCAATGAGCCAATATTAGGGCTTAACATGCCCCTCCTACTGTAGAGGTGTGGAATTCCAATAGTACCTTTTGTTTGAGTTGGGAGTTCTTACATAAATATAAGCAATCTTTGTACCATAGTGAGTCATTTTTCCATGTAAATGTATCTGATGCACTGGAATCCTGCTGCAACCTTTGAATGAGAGTCCACACTTTTTCGTCATTCTTCCATTCATCCCTTGCTTCTATTATCCAATTGGGTTGGATGATAGAGATAGCACAGAGAAAGGCCTCAACATCTTCATCCTTTCTTGAGAGTGCATCTGCCACAACATTTTGCTTCCCCTTTTTATAGACGATTTCAAAATCATAACCCAATATCTTGGTTACCCATTTTTATTGTTGTTGTATAGGAAAAGTCAACAGAGAGAGGGGGGGGTGAAATTTATTTCATTTTATAAGAAGATTACTTATTAATCAATAAATCATGCCTTTAACATTTAACTTGCAGTAATACATTTAACCAATAAATATACAATCACATAAATGAAACAGTGGCACAGTGATTTTTCATGAGGAAACCCAAAAGGGAAAAACCTATTCTTCTTATGAATGAAAGGCAAGCTCCAACTCCTCTTTACATTCTTATTTTATCTGAGCTACAACCCAGATGAGGCT
>JASDQU010256242.1:0-11364 GCA_032191745.1 Picea mariana
ATTGTCTTCAGAGTACTTCCAGATCTTTTTTACAGGGCTATGAAAAAGTTAGCTCAGAACTGCAAATAATATTAGGTACATCCTCTGCCATAAGACCTCTGCTTTTATATTTCTAGTTACATTATAAATTAAAAACAATCGATTCATCCCCCTTGCAACAACAATTTTTTAGTTGTATTGTAGTCTTTCAAAAGTTTATGTGCCTCCAACAGTATTCCCTGCAACATATATACCATTCTCGTCCAGTACCAGAGCATCTTTAGAGAGATGATCAAATTCCTTGTTGAAATCTGTATAAATATGTTGTGCTTTTAATTGTTGAAATCTCTCGCTCACCATCCGAATTTTCTGCATCCAAGGCTGAAGAGAGACCACCTGTAGATTATTATCATTATTAAACCAATGAATTATAACTTTTGAGTCACCCACCAGTGGTAACATGATGTAGGAGAATCGCTTCATGTCAGCAACGTGCGAACCAGCCAGCACATTCAGCGCACATTCAATGGAGGAGAGAGGCATCAACCCTCATTTAAAAAAATGAATTTTGATTTAAATGTTTATAACGTTGAAGATCCAGATTCGATTCGGACTAGACAGCCATTGAATGTAATTCAATGTAAATTAATGAGAGTAGGTAGCTTGGAGGGAAAGGCTCGAGGATTCCCTCTTTTGTAAAAGATCTTTGTATCTAGAATTCATTAGACGGTAGATGAGATTAGAAGAGAAGAGAAGAAGAGAGGAGTCGGGACTCTATTCCAGTCGGAGCTTGAACACATTGTAATATTGGCATTCTGAGACTAATGCAAAGAGCAATTTTTCTTGCATGAGAATCTTTGTGTGTTTGTGTGTATTTGAATGAATGTATTTTATGTGTTTATATGCATATGCTATAGATGTATGTTAGATTCCATCTGCAGGGATAGATAGAATTTGTTATCTGTGGGTGTTCTAATTTCAGTCTGGGTTCTTTGTGGCTTAATTAGATAGAATTTGTTATCTGTGGGTGTTCTAATTTCAGTCTGGGTTCTTTGTGGCTTAATGCAAGGGGTTGCATGACAGAGTGTTGAAGACTCTGTGAGCCAGTGCAAAGAGTGAACATCTAAGTTCTATGGAATTCAGGCAAGAACCTGTCAGAAGAGTGCACCAGAGGAATCATAAACTCAAGGGAGAAGCCTCAAGGCTGTTGAACACCTTGGAGGAAAGACTGTGTAGAGGAGGGCATGGAAAGAAGACAAAATTGCTAAAGATTATGTAAGAAGCTCTGCCAGGTGGGCATTGAGCGAGTGCAAAGAGTGCACGAGGAGAAATCTATTTCAAGTTCAGAGATAAGGGATGTGTCAGAGAAGACACTTAAAGAGTTACTGAATACTCTATCGACTCAACAAGAAGTGCTTGATGTTACACCTCAAAATTACTCACTTCGCAAGTGTTGCAAGTGTCGTCATTAGTGTCGCAAGTGTCGCATATTGAACACAAGTGTATAAGTGTTGTTGACATCATACTACCTTCTTGCCTATGTCATGCCTCCAACAACATGACAGGGACACTTAGGACACCTCAAAGATTAGTTGTGAAGAGGAGGAATCGGTCTACTAGAAATACAAGTCTCTTGCTATTGGAAGAACCACTAAAAATTGAGTTTCAAAGAGGAGCGCTCCCCTATACACTGTCAGGGGGTGCTATAACACTCTTTCTACCGTTTTGGGGGAGCGTTATAACACCAGTGATTTCTTTTCTTCTCTTGGGGAGCGTTATAATGCTCTGATGCACTTTTTGGAGGAGCGCTACCTATTCCGAGTGAAATTTTGTTTGTTGAGAAGATTGAGAGAAATATCCCCTCAATATCTGAAGGTGGTTGGTTTTGAATCCTTGGTCAAGCCATGATCTTATGGCAGATCCATAACTGAAGGAGGAAAATCCTCAACTTACCCCAAATATATCTCAAGTGGTTGGGCCTCTCCAAGCCTATTTAAACAGGCCTTCTCATGGTGAAAAGGGGATGGAGAGAAGGGTGAAGCATCTAACCTATGATCTCATGAAGAAGGTGTCTTTTAGAAAATCATCATTCGATGTGTGGATTGTTTGAGCAAGGGTTCGAATGAGGAAGGCTTGACGAAGATGCTACACTCACATTTATGGCTGCAAGCATTCTTCGTTGTTGTTCTCTTTATTATAATATGCTTGGCTTGTTTCTTTCAAATCAGTGTTTGATCTCACATGAATTTGTCTCTAATAGATATATCTATTTCGAGCTAATATCAGTAGAGTAGGAAGTTGTTTGTACTTTTGTTTGTCTATAGGGCTTATTGAGGAGCATAAGATTTAAGTTCAACTCGGACTGTGCAAGGACAAACACTGGTAAAAGGTACTTCTTTTCTCCTTCCTCCTCACACATTAGTTTATATAGATCTAAAAGGAAGTCATTGTCCATGATAAGAGTCTTATGTCTTAAGAGTTAAGAGTCTATCTCTCAAGAGGAGATCTACCTGTCCGCAGGGAGATTTTCCTTCAATAGAAATTGGCGACTCCACTGGGGATCGAATCAAAACTTTCAGTTTTGGTTTTCCTCACAGACCTTGTCTTACCCTTTGTTCTTTATAGACCTTGTTCACCCCATATGTTTGATTTCATATGATGATTGACTCCTTACCCCATCACATTCATCTTGATTTCCAAAGTTTGACTGAAATTTTGGGTTTTTTGGACAATTTTGTGAGTTGTGGAAGCCTAGCGCTCCCCTACCTTTCTAGCAGGGTGCCAAAACTCCCCCTTGGTCTTAGACAAAGCATTATAATGATCTGGTTCCCCTTACACCAGAGTGCCAATCTCTCTTTGCAAAAATCCTTTCCAGAACTATCTTTTCTTAAGACTAGTCTCTGTTTTTTTCACTTATTGAGCTTCTTTATGATTCAATGCTTCTTCCTATTAACCTTTGACATCCTTCCTCCTAAGAAATAAGAATTTTGTTGTTCATATTTTGTGGCCTTCTTCCTTATCTTGAGTTTTTCTGTTGTTGAGAACTTGGAATCAATCCACTGCTTTCTTCTCTCTTATTCGACTGAGCAGGAACTCTGGTGAAGGGCATCAGAAATCTATGAATCATCTCATTTGGTTTTTGGAGGTCATTGTTCTTAAACATATCTCTTTTGTGTGAATTGTTTGATTTTATTTCCTATCTTTTGTTTTCTTTTGCTTCGTGTTTCAATCATAGCAAGAGGGTGTGTTGTTTGTGCAAAATTTTCTTATGCTTATCCGAATCTCCTTGATATGAAAGGGTAGTTCGCAGGAGAAGTTCTTGCATTGAATTAATCTGCATTCGCATACGAATGAAAAAATACATCTTAGTGATTGGTTTGCATATTAGAAGGCGTTTCTGAAATTTTTTAGCATTATATCAAATTTGATTGAGAACAAATTGATTGAGGGCATTCCATATTTTGATAGTGAAAATGACTCTTTCTCTTTCCCTTAAATAGGCATTCATTGAAAAAAAACGATTGCTTATCATCTTTTATGCATCTTTTTGGGAATTGAGTCATCATTCCATCAGTTTCACTTTCATACACCCTTTGAGTAAAGAATAGCTGTAAAATGAACGCTAATTAAAAAACTATCTAGAACATTTTTGTTTTTAGGATCTTCCACCAACAGTAGACTAGGGTTAGCACTTTGGATTAGGCTGTGAGTACAACTCTCCAAAGTTTTTAAAACAAACATTAGCATCCTGAGCTAAGGAGATTCAAATTCAATTGTCGTATTGGTTTTCTTGGATCCCCCTCTCACATAGGGGTTACACACGAGGTCACATTAGGGAAAATTACAGAGATTATCCCTCTATGGTTCAACTGTTTGTAAAGGTCAGATCGTATATTGGGGGTCGCTTGGAGGTATACCCACGATTATGTGTCGGAGCCTCTCAGGTTGATTTCGAACTTGTTATCTTGCCCATACGTTTCAAATCATACTGTCGATTGTACCCTCCCAGGGACTCACTGCGAATTGGTGTCTTTAGTTGCCATAATATTTAGGTACTTACACAAGGTGATGGTGAAGGGAAGTCTCACTATACCTAGAATAGACATTGGTCAAACTCACTCGGGCTCCTTGAAGGTTAAATCCACAATTACTGCATGGAAGCTTGCACCAAGGTGAAAGTCCATTAAGCAGGTCTCCATTGTAATTGTTCCACCATATCCTATCCCCTTCTTGACTTGATCACGCGACGTTGGATTTCACCACCAACTAGTACGATCATCGAGAGAAGTTTTGTTTGCTTGGTTGATTAATAGATTTTATTAGCGTATGTTGTTTCTTTTTGTTAGTTGGCCCTAGATTTTTAGTGTGTTCTGTTATTCTCCACAATTGAGCCTGTAGACGATAAAGGTCTTCGCCGATCATATAGGATGCAAGGGTTGCCTCCAAAAGGCTATAAACCCTTACCTCCTAACCCTCCAGAAGACAACTACCGTAGAGAGGTAGAAAATCAATCTGACGTTGGAAGTGTTATTGCTCCTCTGTTAGATAACTCAGAAGGCGCTTTGGTCACGGTCGAAAATCCCACTACATCTATGTCAGTAACTCCTCTTGAACCACTTTTGGTTCGTTTAGACTCCCTTGGGAACGTCATAGATGAAGAGGTCCCACGATTACCGAAGAGGATTTTTACCGAAACATATATGGGATCCATAGAACCAATCTTTGGTGATGAGTATAGGACTCTTGTTCATCCTAGCACCACAGTAGATACCAATCCCACACATGCTCGTTCTGTATGGAGTCTATCATCGGGACATGATCTCTATGAACATTTTGAATCCTTTCTACAACCCTTTCATCCTCATGACCCTTCTAGTGAAACAAGACCATCCGGTCAAACCATGAATCACCCAGTCGATCAGGTTATTAACCCTATTGTTACACCAGCACAAGTCCATCCTAATGTTGGACTCAGCACCTCTACTCATCTCCAAGGAACTTCAATATCTACCCCCGTTTCTACAAGCTTTTACTCTACAACTCCACATGTTCTACATGATCCCACTGGGACATCTTCTCACCCGAGAATGTAGACCCCTACTGGCCAAACAGAACCGACTGGAGGGAAACCACCATCTAATTAACCTTACCCTCCTAGAGGACTACCTTTCCATGGTGGGCCTACCCCTCCCAGGGGACAGCCCCCTTTTCATGCTCCTCTTAGAGGGGACCCTCCGTTTGCCAGTCATACCCTGGTCGTAAATCCACAGCTGGCAGGGGGGCAACCTTCGTTTGCTGGAAAACCTTCACAATCCTGGGGAGTATCTTTAGGAGGCACTTTCATACAACCCCACGTTGGGGGTCACTCATCTCATAATCCACTAGGAGGGGTGTCAAATCATGTTCCTTCCGGAACATCTTACAGACAATATTATTCGGGCAGCATCCCAAACACCACCTGGAGTTCTCCGGGACCACAGTCTTATCCTCCTCATGGGTCTAATGTGTATCCGCCTCTGGGATATACTCCTTACCATTCTCAAGGGGAAAATGTTTATCCTCCTCATGGGAAAATAAATCACCCGGCCTATAATGCTCAGACCCCACCAGGTTATGCAAATGTTTCTCATCCATCATCGAATCCTGTTTATCCTAACCAGCAACAACTGTATGTAGGAGGACCTACTGGTTACAACTATCCACCTAACCCAGTTTATGGTCCTACTGGTGTTCCTATGTCGCACCAGTATCATCCACAAATTAACCGACAGCTACCTTTCCTTGCGACTCTAGATCTCCCAGACTTGTCTCGGTTAACTAATGATCCTATTTTTCATTCACCGATTTGGCCAGTCATTCCAGCTAAACTTCCTTCTGATATTCTGAAATTTGACGGAAAATATGGCGAAGATCCAAACAACCATGTGATGACTTTCCATTTGTGCTGTTCATCAAACTCCCTCATGGATGATTCTGTACGTTTGCGTCTTTTCCAGCGAACACTTACCGGCTCGGTAGAAAAGTGGTATATTGAACTACCATGTGCTTCTTTTCATGATTTCAATTCACTTGCCATGTCTTTCCTCACACACTTTCAACTGCCTATTCGCTAAGAGACGGGTACTGAACTCTTGACCTCCATTCGTCAAACTAACTCTGTGCATATCTCTGACCATATTCATGAGTGGAGGCAACGAAAAAGGATGATCAAGGCAATCATTCTTGACATGCTATTCGCGGAATGGTTTACTAAATCATTGTTACCCCCGATTTCTCGCAATGTCACTATGGGTGGTGCGGTCACTGAGGAACAAGCCATCGCTCGGGCTCAGTACTTAGATTTGGTTTATTCACAATCTAGTACTTTGTATGATTTTCTTTTGAATGTTGCTCGATCTAATACCAATCCATCTAAACCATCATCCTCATCTCATGCAGATGGTGTTATCGGTTCCGTCAAAACTCAATCTACTTCCCAATCGCTCACACTCTCCTCTACCTCTCCCAAAACTTAGATCTCTGAGGTGAATGCAGTTCAATCTTCCCCTTCACAACAATCTGGAGGTAAGAAGAAGACAAAGAATAAATCAAAAAATAACAATGAACAACTAAAAAATCAAACTCAAACACCTACTACCGAAAAGAAAACACAACGAAAACTAAAATTCTTGTGTATCATTTGTGGTGATGATCACTACACTCAAGATTGTCCACTTCACAATGAAGTGGCCAAAATTTTCCAAGGAAAGTCACTACCCACAGTGCTTACTCAACCTTTTCCACAGCAGCAATCCATGGTTGCTCAAACCCCATCTCCTAGGGGCAGTTCTAGCGATCCTCATGATGAGGCTTCGTCAAGTGCACATATTTATATGTTTAATGGGATCAATTTGACCACTCTCTCTAAGACATATGACACACCAGGTAACCCTGACAAAGGAAAAGACACTAACGGTACCGGTACTTTATCGGATCCATCATCATCCTCCATTAGTCTTCCATCAGTTAATCCTCCGTCTGGACCACTTCAGATTGAGAAACCCACGTTCGACTCTATCTTACGCCCTCCTAAGAGCACTATCTGCAAAGCTACCTTTAATCCTAGTTCACGTGCCCCCCAGAACCACAACATCATTGAAGATTTGGCTCAAGCACCGTGTGCTATGTTTGCATTAGAAGTTCTACAACACTGCCCCAGTCAACGTAGAATGCTCTTGGCCGCTATTGGCATTGTTGATCCTGAGTCATCCAACCATATCATGTTTAACCTGGACAATTATGCATCTCGACTCTCTCACCAACTTGCTTTTCAAGTTGATGTTGTTGTTCATAATCAACAAATCCATCAAACTATTTTGGATGAGCGAGCCTCAACTTGTGTCATGTCTTTAGCGTGTTGGAAAGGTTTAAAATCACCCACACTTAACAAATCCCCAATGATGTTGCATGCTTTCAATGGGCAAGGTTTTCATCCCCATGGGCTTTTACAGTCCCTGCCCATCCAATTGGGTGGAAAAACTGTTACTGTTGATGTCGAGGTGGTCGATTCTCCCCTCGATTACAACTTGTTACTTGGAAGAAGTTGGTTTTATGCTATGACTATCATTGCCTCATCATTTTTTCGATGTGTCCAATTTCCTCATCAGGGAAAACTTGTCACTATTGATCAGTTGGATTTTTGCATGAACAATTCTCGTGTTCCCTCTACCAACAATATTCCTTTCTTGGGAGACCACAAGATCACGTATGAAAGCGTTGGTGTTGGCTTACTAAAAGATTTTAGCCTCATGGGTATCTTCCCTACACCACTTCCACTGAATACACATCATATTGCCACCGTCGATATGATTTCAATCACGGCTTATCAATCTTTGGAATCATCTGACCCTTGGATTGTACCTTGTCCATTGGAATTCGATGCACTAGGTGACACCATGCCACTTAGTCCAGCCGAAACATCATACATTTCTACCCAATCCGCTTCTCCCTCGTCGGATGACCAACATCTATTGGCACCTGACAATTCCTCGATGCAATCATGGTTGAGTTCCTTGTCGTCTTCGATCGACTACATTTTCCCAATTTTTCCTTCTGATGAATCTATTCCGGAAATGCTTCGCATTGACGAGCTACCTCAGGATAATAACCGTCACTGATCCTCTTTTCTTCCCCCTCGTGAAGAAATTCGGGAGGATATACACTCTATCTCCCCTCTTGGTGTTGATTTTCTATCATCTCCCATGCCTTTGACTTCCGATGATTTGGATCCAGTAGTTGACATGGTGATTTCTTCGATAGGGTTATTTGAACCTGATCTCCTTACTCCTATCGCGACCCTCGACATGGGTTCCTTCCCGAGTGATTATCTTCCATCCAGCAAAGATCTTCTGGAAGCCATGACTGAGTTTTTTCCCTTAACGTGGTATCCTTCTCGAGTTTTATTCTCTTGGAAGCCATGATCAAGAAGCAGTTACGAGCATAGTTTCTCTTCTTTGTGGAAAGCTCATTAAAAAATGAAACAGAGGCCCTGAGCATAGTTCTTTTCCTGTGTCAAGTTCATTAAAAAATGAAACAGTCACCTCTCTTGAACCTTCTTTTCATCCACCCTTCTCCTTTTTCATATCTAGTAGAGAAATTAGTGACAACCTCAAAGTCGATGAATGAATTGAAGCTTGGGAGGCATGTCTCCAGTCTTTGATGATCATTATGGAGTTAAGCCACTAGCTTTCAAGCTGGGGGCATACCGAGCTTAGTCTTTGTTCTTTCTCATGCTCGAAAATACATGAGAATGCATCTAGGTAAAATTTTATCTCTTTTTCAGACCTGTATGAATACACAAAAAAGGAACCCCCTGGAGTCTCCTTTAATCTATTTTCAAACTCTCTAAACATAAAAAGATTGCCCAATGATCTTGCTTCCTTTCCCACTTGTTAAAAGGTTTGAAAGGGTGTCTTTCGAGTGATAATTTATCTCTTTTTCGGCCTCACAAGACTAACATTACGAAAAATGACAACATTGGAGTCACCTTTAAGTTCTTTTCAGACTCTCTAAACATGAAAAGATTGCCAAGCGACCTTGTTCTCATCACGCTCGTTAAATTATTTGAGTAAAATATCTGTTGAGCGATGGTTTATCTCTTTTTCGGTCTCATCAGACTACTTTATGAAAAAGGAACTGAGAGAGTTCTCTTTTAAGTGTTTTTCTAGACTCTATAATCATGAAAAACCTTCAAGTTTTCTATCTATGGACTCGTTAAAACAAACATCGACAGGCCCATACGGGATCGAACCCTTACTTCTTCCAGTTCGTTAAACAAAGGAAGAGGAACTTACCGAAGGTGAGTTATATCGAGCATGTGTTACCCTTCTCGAGCTCATTAAATTAAAAAGAGGCACTCGTCTATCTAGATGGGGGAAAAAATTGAAAGAAGCAAGCCAAGCAATTTTTGAGAACATTACCAAGTAACTCTTATGGTCACCCTTGAACACGACACCTTGTCTTTGCATGGATTTTAATCCCCTGAACCTTTTCACTGAGCCAATCCTTTGAGTTTCTTTTACTCCTCTGGGTCACTTGACATAAGTCATAGCATCCACTGCATCATCAATTTTTGGTCCATGTCATGTTTCTGCTGTCCTGCCTCAGTGTTCAAGGGAAGTATTTGCCTCAAGAGTCAGCCATCAAAAATATCTTGTTTCAATACCTATGTCAGTCCATGTTCTTTTGATCCACCAATCACATCTCTATGCCAATTTCATGTTGTTGATGGGGGATACATCAAGGCCCTCCTGCGACAAGTCTTTCCCTGTCGACCTCAACACATTATCCAGGGATTAGACCTAGAAACCAGTTAGTACCTTGGGACCTCCATGCCTTAATGTAAGGCCTCTTTGTGTCCAACATTGGGTTAACATCATCAACCTCTGATCGAATGATTCCATGAATTTTCGACTTCAACTCATCTATTCACATTCGTTGGAATGTACTAAGTACCTTGGGAATCATTGACATCAATGGTGATCTCCCTCACGCTTGTTAATGGTTCACCTCATTGACTGGTAATCAAGTGGTTTCTTCCATGTTCGACATCAAAACATCTATTCACATGGTTAGATTCGTACTACATCAGGATCGATAAAGAAGACCCTGGGTTGAGTGATCACTCTGATATGTACTTTGCCCAGGTTGCGACGGAGTTTCTCTTGAACATTGACACATATACTATCACATAGATCCACTTTGTATTGGTCGTGGCTATGTCTTGTCATCTTGTGGATCCACTGTGTATTCTTCGTGGCTATGATTATTTTAGGTCATGGGAGTATAGATCCACAGTGTATCTTTAGTGGCTATACCTTTTATCAATATAATTATGGATCCGCAGTGTATTTATGGCGGACATACCTTGAAAGTCTCTATCACTCAAGCATAGGTATGCCTGCCTTAGGTTTGAAGAATGTATTAACATTTGTTTGATGGTTGTGTGCATCTTCTGTCAAGTTCTCTGAGCCCACACCCTTGCTTGAAAGTTTGCAAAGTATTTCAATTATCAGTTCTCGTCTTCTAACTTCACACTTTGGGGGGCAATCTGTTACGACTCAAAACTACTCACTTCGCAAGTGTCACAAGTGTCATCATTAGTGTCGCAAGTGTCACATATTGACCACAAGTGTATAAGTGTTGCTGACATCATACTGCTTTCTTGCCTATGTCATGCCTCCAACAACATGACAGGGACACTTAGGACACCTCAAATATTAGTTATGAAGAGGAGGAATCAATCTACTAGAAATACAAGTCTCTTGCTATTGGAAGAACCACTAAAAATTGAGTTTTAGAGAGGAGCACTCCCATATACACTATCAGGGGGTTCTATAACAGTCTGTCCACCCTTTTTTGGGAGCGTTATAACACCAGTGATTTCTTTCTTTCTCTTAGGGAGCACTATAACGCTCTGATTCACTTTTTGGAGGAGCGCTACCTATTCTGGGTGAAATTTTGTTTGTTGAGAAGATTGAGGGAAAGATCCTCTCAATATCTAAAGGTGGTTGGTTTTGAATCCTTGTTCAAGCCATGATCTTAGGGTATATCCATAACTGAAGAAGGAAAATCCTCAACTTACCCCAAAGATATCTCAAGTGGTTGGGCCTCTCCAAGCCTATTTAAATAGGCCTTCTCATGGTGAAAAGGGGATGGAGAGAAGGGTGAAGCATGTAACCTATGATCTCATGAAGAAGGTCTCTTTCAAAACATCAACATTCGGTGTGTGGACTGTTTGAGAAAGGGTTCAGACGAGGAAGGCTTGACGAAGCTTTTACACTTACATCTATGGTTGTAAGCATTCTTCATTGTTGTTATCTTTAATATAATATGCTTGGCCTATTT
>JASDQU010256247.1:0-15957 GCA_032191745.1 Picea mariana
TTCAAGTTGGTGAGAGGAGAAGAAGGGTGGCGCATCTCTTGGAGGAGGATTTTTTGTATTGGTTGAGTTATCTCTTGAACTCTTGATAAGTTATTTATGATAAGGAAGTTTTTGTTGGGTTTTCTTCCCCTAGAGGGTTTCCCAGGATAAATGTTGTGTCTATTGTGGATGTGTATTTCTTAGTGATCTTGTGCTTATTATGCTCTTATCTTTATGAAATGAAAAGAACTATAATAATAGCATAAACATTAACAAGATTTAGTTCTTAGTTGTGTTATTCACATATCTCTATTCCATCTCCTACTACTTAGGGAGGCTTATCTCAATTCTCATTGGGAGAGTTTGAAGAGGGTGGGAGTTCACAGGTATCATTTAGTGTGTTAACATCATTCAAATTTAATGTGTTATAATCATTTAAATTTAATTTTTCAAATTTTCAAATTTGAAATGTGTTATATAGGCTAATGTGGAGAAGAGAGCACCTGAGAGTGTGCTTGAGAGGGAGATTGGAATTGAGGAGGAAGCGGAGGAAGAACCCAGATTTTGGAAGGATGTGTCCATTTAGGATGATTCATAAATGTATGTTTTTTACTTTTATCAATTTTGTGCTTTCTCAAATTTTTAGTTTAGCTTTTCCTATTCAACGCTTTGATGAATTATTTTGAAATATATAGAACCCCTAGATAAGCTTATCGTTGTCTTAAATGGTATACATTCAAACTTATTTAAGGTTAGATCATGATGAAGACCTAATTTTGAACTTGAACATTTGATTATTTGAGAACAAACTCTATCCCACATCAGAAAAGGAAAATTTTTTAAATTTTATTCGATTGCATTCATTGCTTTCTTGTCCAAGAATGGCGTAGTATGGACATTTGTGTTTTCTACATACAATGAAGTGAATTCCTTCTTGCCAGAGTATTGTCAAACTCTTAACTAAATTGATTACTAATCACAAAAACCAACATTCAAGTAGATTTACAAATAAGCTCACACATAATTTCAAATAGCATTTGATTATATGTAATATGAATACATCCCAAAGATGAAAGTTTAAATGGCTTTTGAAGAATGACTTAATATACATGTGCAGATTTTTGTTTTATTCATGTACATGCAAGATTATATGAGAACATCTATTCCACCGTAGAAAGAGGAGATAAGTATTTTTTAGAAGAATGGTTTTTAAAATGGAGATTTGTGAACTCTTTTATATATAAGTAGTTTTTTGTATGAATGGCTTAATATGGAGATTTATGAGTCCTTTAATTTGAAAGGGCATAATGAAATTTGATTATATGACCATTGCAGAAGAAAACAGAAATATTTTACTTTTGAGGAGATTAGTATTTTATTGTTGTGTAAATATGATCAAATAACATCACCTGGGATGAGAATTTCACCTGAAGGATGTAGGACTTTATCCACAAGGAGAATTTCACCTGAAGGATTTGGGACTTTATCCACAAGGAGATAAGTATTTCATTGGAAGAATGACTTAATATGGAGATTTGTGAACTTTCTTCATACATAGTTCTATATTTATTTTCAGATTATTATCTAACTCTAACTCATAGTGTTTTTTACCAAGAACACAATTTTTCTCTTTAAAATTTTTTAAGATTTTAGATAAGATTTTACAAATTGTTTAAATCATGTATGCTTAATGTGGAGAGTAACTATCTTAAATATGTTTAACTGTGGTTGGGTATGTTATTATTTGTTATTGTTTATTTGATATTTAGTTACAGTACATATATGCTAATATGTGTTATTTGTTTTTTATTATTATTATTGTTTTTTATTGTTACAGATGTCTAAATTATATTTGGTGGAAAATATGTTTACAATATATTTTGTGGGAAAGAGTATGTTGAAGGATGAGACTTAACTCTTTTGGTATGTATGTCAATTTTGTTTTAATCACAATTTTTGAATTATGTTTTATTTCACATGTTTGAATTGTAAATTTTTAATTTTTGAATTCTGTTTTTTTTGCAGGTATGAAGTGATCTATCTTAAAGTGATGGCTTAGAGTCCAGAATTTTGGAGTTAAATGTCTTTGTTTTTGTTATCATCCTAAAATGGATGTGGAACCTATGTATTTTACAGTGTAACTATTCAAACTTTGACTATATATATATATATATTTCATAATTTTGGAATTCAAAATATCAATTTAATATCTCATATTTGATTTCTCAAAGTTGATGGGAAAAAAATGACAAAGTTGTTAGTTATGAACTAATGTTTTGTATATTCTCTTTTTTACAATGCATTAAATTAAGCATTAAACTTTTAAATACTTTTTTGTTATGTATTAATTTAAATGTTTTATTTTATGTTCACTGTGGATTGTTAAAAAACACATGATAAAATTCAACATATTTCATCGTGGACTATTCTTGGGCCTATGGGGACTGATAAAATTCAACATATTTCTTTGTGGACACTTGAACTCTTGGGCCTATCCTACTATGTATTTAAATTATTTTAATTGCTTCTTTTTATGTTCATTGTGGACTGTTCAAAAACACAGATAAAATATAGTTGAAAATTGTCATAGAATGATATGGTATTTTTTATACATGTACGCTTTTTATAAATAAATAAAATGTTCAACCATGTTTTATCTGTGTTTATCAACCATATAAAGAAGGGTATGTATAAAAAATTGTTATGAAGGGTATATATAAAAAAAACTCCACTCATTTTGTAGGATAGAATGATATGGAATTTATTTATAGTTTTGTAAGAAGGACCAATTCTAAAATATAATTTTAATTGGAAGATTATTTAAATAAAAGAAATATTTATGATAAGAAAATAGATTGAACTAATTTCTTGAAAATAGATTATGATATAAAGATAGATTAATTAAAATAAATATTAATAATACGAGAAAATATGATTCTATTGACATATCATCAAATAATTTTAGCAGAGTAATTCTATATTAAAAGATTTAATTTTTTTTTAGTTACTAATGACCATGTTGGTTACATAGATGCACTTAACTAATAAAAAAAACTAAAGGAAAGATAGGCATATATGAGAGCTACTAAGTAAATGAAAAGAAAAAATTAGAGTGTGAAATAATACAAAAATGTGTTGTTATTTATCTATTTAAGAATATGCAAAGCCAATAATACAAGAATGTGTTGTTGTTTATATATTTAAGAATATGCAAACCCAATAGATGGACAAGAAAAAAGTGAATTGTCAAACATACAAGATTGTATCATTGCATATCTATTTAAGAATATATGATAGTAGACAACACTTTAAACCATGTGAAAAACCTATTTGAGAATATATGGTAGTAGAAAACACTTTAAACCATGCAAAGCCTATGCTGGTATGAACTGCACTAAAAAGAAGAAATTTTCATGATCTATCAATTTTCTTTCAGAAAACTTGTGTTTGATTTTGGAAGAAGGTAACCAATGTGGGATTCAAAGAAAGAGGTATGCATTCAATCATTGTGTTTTAGACATGTCTAGGAACAACACATACCCCTTGTACAACTCAGATAACATGTATGAAAGGGAATTACATTAGTAAAACGATTTGTAGGCTATGGTTTAGTACTATTCACATAAACCCACATTTTTGTAAGGGTCAGTGATTCACTTGACTTTAGGCAAGGTTGTATTAATTTCCTTAACTTTGTTAGAGAAGATCTATTAATTACAATTTATGCAATTTAATTCTAATGATTAATACTTCTAAATAAGTTTAAATGAAAATCAACTTAATTATTAAAATAGAGATTCTAAATAATTTCAAATTTTAAATGCAAATCAACTTAATTATTAGAATGGAGATATTGGTATATATATATGATATTATTATTAAAGTGTTATTAAGTGGAAGAGATGTTTAAATTATTTTTAGTTATTAGAATATTAATTTAAAAAATGAAAAAAAAAAATTTATCACTTAAAGAAGAACCAATGCTCTCAAATCTAGGATAGAAAAGATGATCAACTCTTTTTTGATTGCTTCAATAGTAATAAAAATAAAATTCTCAAGATAGAAAAGATATCCAACTTAATTATAAGTAATGTTTATACAATAAAATTTTAAGATAGAAGAGATGTTCAACTCTTTTTTGGTTTGTGTGATAATGATAAAATAAAATGCTCAAATTGATGTGACAATAAAATAAAACCTTAAAATGGAAGAGATGATCAACTCTTATTTAATTTTATCATAGTCATTAACTCTTCTTTAATGTTTTTAACTCTTCTTTAATTTTGAGAACAATAATTAAAAAAATATATTCAAAATAAAAGAGATGTTCAATTCAACTTTAATTTATATAATGCTCGTAAAATAAAATAAAAATCGGAATGAGTTTTAAAATTTGAAACAAGATATTATTACAATAGAAAATATAAAATATGTTTAACTTTTTTTAAAATTAATGCAATATTATTAAAATAAAATGGAAAAAAATACTATTGAAAAATGTAAGTGTTCAATGGAAATGGTGTTTAACAATTTTTTAGTTTAAAATAAAATGCTCACGATACAAAAGGTATATACAACTCAATTTTGAGTGGTGTAATGCTTATAAAATAATTTTGATTGGTGTAATGGTTGAAAAACATGTAGATGAAATATGGTTGAACCATATTTTATCTATGTTTTTTAAGAATGATCTGGAGTTTTTTATACATACCATTTATATACATATATCCTATTTGGAAATATGGTTGAAAATAGTCAAAACAAGTCATCAAATTTAATACAAATCCAACAATGAAAATAGTCAAAACAAGTCATCAAATTTAATATAAGTAAGTGATCTTCATTCAAATTTATATTGATATTAAAATTTATCAGAATTTAAAGTTTTTCTAAGCATTTATTCTATATGTAGTAAGCAAATAATGAACGCATTTATTCCATATGTAGTAAATTGGTTACATGCATTAAATGATTTGTGTATATGATTTGGATAATTTGTAGGATTAAAGTATAATCATCCAAAGTATCTAGGTCAATTTAGGTTCCCTAAATACAATCTATAGGTTCTTCCCTGAAATTGTAAATAAGGTTTGATAAACTTTATAATTCATGGAAAATACAACTTTTCTTAATTTTTCATGGACCATGAAAGTAAACTAAACTGGAAATGATTCTAAAATCATAGTTATTCATAAATACATGTACTTCCAATGCAAAATAAAAATTCTGGAATGTACATGTGCCACTTGTTTAAAAACATCGTCATGGTATTCCATCTTCAATTATTCGTTCATGATCGACTTTGGACATTTTCCATTTTCTAACTTTTTATTTATTTATTTATTGAACTTCTATTAACTTTATGCACGTTGCACATACCAAATGACTATATTGACAACTTATGACTTCTGACTGGTAGTCTTGAAAGGGAACATGAGTATCGGTTTGATGGGTTTCTTGAAAAAAACATCATTTCAATACAATGGATCCTCTTTCATATATAAAATCGTTATCATCAAAATCTTCTAATAACCTCATCTTTTGTTTTGTGCATCGCATCAAATAATATTTCACGTTTTCAATGTTGTCTACGGGTACAACCATGGAAAAGACATTTCCTGAAAATAATTGGATATATTGGACAACAAATAGTTTGTATTAGATTATCACACAAGTACATCTACAAGTTATTTGAAAAATTTTAAACATAAAAATTACCTTCTCTAACAAGAACGGAAACTCTATCTCCATCAATTGACACTTTAGTTTCATTTGATTCCATATCCTCTAAGCTTGCAAGTGGCATTTTCTCTTTTACATTAAGTTTGGTATGTCTCCAAGATTTAACATATTCTGCATTTTCGTTTTTGCAAATATCTATGGATTTTGTGTCCTCTATGTAAACTGAACAAAGCAAGACTCATTTCTTCTATCAAATGCAAACACATTTTGATAATGTTTTGTTTTAACTGAATGTATTTTTTGTGTTCCAGGTATTGTACTGGTGTCATATGAGATTGATCTATTTACATCTTGGATTCCAAAATACCAAAAAAACATGCACAAAACAAGAACTTGTTAACTTGAAATCTCTCAAGAAAATGATTGAAGATTGAATATAAATTTGAACACATTCAAATAAAAATATCATGTGTACATGTGTAACATTTATATATAGACATGCATGCGCACATCCCTTGATGGATTATATTCATGGTCTAGCACCATTTTTCACCATTCAACAACTTGTTCAATGGATTCAAATCGATCTACATGAGGATTCATCTGATACCTTAGAAGTGCTCATTTTACACATGCCCATGCATCGTTGTGCTCTCATTTTCCATGACCAGTCTCAAAAAAAATTCAACAATGTGTAATGTTTAATTTTTTATGAAGACGACATAACCAATAGAATGATTGTGAAGATTTGAACTGACCCGCACACTCATCTAACCATATCCAATTTTGATCGAATTTAATTTCGCATTCTTTCAATGAATCATAAAATCTATCAAAACAATGGTGTACATAATGTGTGTCGTGTGCTCGATTATCACTTATATAAAAGTGATATTATTTAATAACATGTCGATTGTCGTTAGTTTTTTCTATGTTATCAAGACTCCATTAAGCATGTCTATATAGAACTTGGACAAATATCGTGACTTGATTAGAATGATAATATTCACTCTATATTTCTTTTTGTGCAGCAAAAGTGTAATTCTCTGCAAAATCAACTATAGACAAAATTGTCCCTGTGCATAATGTCGATTGTCGTGTGCTCGATCATCACTTATATAAAAGTGATATTCTTTAATAACATGTCTATTATCGTTAGTTTTTTCTATGTTATCAAGACTCTGTTGAGCATGTCTATATAGAATGTGGACAAATATCGTGACTTGATCAGAATGATAATATTTACTCTGTATTTCTTTTTGTGCAGCAAAAGTGTAATTCTCTACAAAATCAACTACAGACAAAATTGTCCCTGGTGGAAACACTTCACAGGATTGTTTGAATTGTAAATCTTTCCATCGAGCTCTATGTGAATGCTTGGCGTATTTATAAATTTCTTCCTCAAACTTCTTCAAAAAATCTATCACACATATTTTATCTACCTTCAAATCAATCATTTTGGAAATAACATTTGAAAAATGTGGAGCCTTGCTGTTGATATATTCATATATCTTCCAATTGACTGTTATATTAGAAAATGATTGATCATTCATATCAATATGATACTTTGAATGAAACAAACTTAGATTTACACAACGATCACATTTATTTCCACCAACGCATTTTTTTTTGTAAAATAAATCATCTTCTCTATCACATAGAATTCCAGATATAAAAGCATGGAATGTGGAAGGAGGAGGAGGTGAACTTGGCCATAAATTTTTACCAAAATCCAAAAAAGTGTCGTAATACAACTCAAATTCCACATGATAACGACAAAAACAAGTGTCACGAACAATGATGGGTCTAACAAACCATGGTTTTTGTTGCACAAATGTATTGATGGAAATTTTGACTTCTTTGTGCTCTTTTTTGAACTTATTGAACAATTTTATTTTTGTCATTGAAAATATATGTTTTGGATGTTATTCATATTGTTTTCATGCTATTCTTTATCACAACACATCCCTTGTATGTGGTGAAACACGAGATTCTTCCAACCAACAATTATGGGCCAATTCTTTAACATTTTATGCAAGTCTATCTTTGTAGGGTTGTCTAGAAATCACTGTCCAACAAGCCAATTCATCATTTGCATCTATTTGCAATCGAAATTTTCTATGTTTGTGCAATGTTTTTCTTGACGTTCTCATCATTTTTGTCATGTGTTATGTCAAATGATCTTTTATATTGCTAGATGAAACAACTGTTGTTTGTATCACTCTACGTGCAACACTGACATTTTTTTTTGATATTTTCCAAAAGCTTTTAATACACTACTTATATTGTCAAAGACATTCTGTTTCACCTTTGTATCATTTGTTGACTTTTGAATACCCAATAATGATGTAGCTTCTTTTAACTTTCTTGACTTTATTAGACAGAGTAAAAGTTGAGCTTGTACTGTTACTGATTCATCTTTGAAAAAAGTATTATACATATTCTTAGTTCGATATCTTATATAATGCTTAGCTTTTTTCTTTCCAAATTTGTCAATATAAACATTTTCTAATATTTCATCATCAATGTTGATAGATTCTCCTGCATATTTCAATTTAAAGTTTATATTAAAAAACAAAACCCAAACACAAATTCATTAAACTATATATACAAGTGTTCATCTTGTATTATCTAAATTTATGTACATACCTATAGGTGATTCATCTTCTGCTTCAATTTCGGTTTCAACATCTTCTGCTTCAATTTCGGTTTCAACGTCTTCTTCGACATTATGAGACAAATATATTTATGTTTTTTGAAAAACATTAAATTGTAATTACAATCAATTATATTAAACAATATTTTAGATTTGAATTCTATACTTTTAATATAGACAATATGTGCATGCATACCTAGTTGGACTTCTTCTTGTTGAAAATCTTTATTTACATTATCATCGTTTCTTTCTTCAATATTTGCATGTTCTCGTTTCTTTCTCCAATAATGCTCTTACATTTGTTCATTTTGGTGAGTATCATCTCAAGTGCGATCAAATTTTCTCTTACGCAAACTTTGTTTCCCATGACTTTTATAGTTATCTGTAAAAAATATGTTCAACAAAGACTTCACCTTGAAAAAATGTTGAACATTTATCTTTCAACATATAACTTGTTATTCCAATAAAAACTTGAATAAACATCAATTACCTTATTCAACAAAAACCAAAAAGATGATTCTTAACTTTGTTTAGGTGCTCTAGAAAACCATCATGTATCGATATCGATCCTCCGATTAAGCCTATGGAACAGAGGGAAGAAATAAAGAAACAAAAGAATACAGCTGCAATCAGTAATAGAAATGCTTTGAAATCCCTATCCCTAAGCTCATATATTTCCATCAATCCGATGAATTGTGTTAAATGTGTTCGACCGGAAGTGTATTTATACGATTTGGTGCGAAATGAAACGATACGACGTGTCTTTTCATTTTTTCCGACCGACAGAATTCGTTCAACAATCTTTCGATTGAAATAAGGTTTTTTTGGCCGAAAACCTTGGAAACCATTTAGTTTTTTATGGTTTCCATTAGAATTTAGGTTTTCGACCGAAAGAGTATTTTTTCGGCTGAAAGAGTATTTCGGCCTAAAACTAAAAATTGGGACTATATTCAGAAACTAGAGAATTCCCCCAAGATTACATGAACTTTGGAGGTTGCGGACTCCTGCAAATACTGAGAATTTGATTTTGAAAATGACACTAGCATTTGCAAAATTGAATCTACTTTCAATTCCTATAATTTTTTTTCATTTTCATTATTTTTATTTAATTTTTTAAAAAAATCACTGCATAATATTTTCAGCAGACATTATGATTCAGTGAAATGAAATATTTGTATCTCTAAAAATATACAGTGAAAAATTTAGAAAAAATTATATTCATAATCCTTAAACTGTTCTTTTCAAAATGATATATTTAGATTTTACTTTTAAGTAAAAATTAAGATAGATACCAAGATGTAGGAAAACATGTGTTTAAAATCTACAACATTTTCAACTTGGTCAATTTCAAAAAATTCCAGAAATTATAATATTCATCCGTTAGATTCAAAATTATAGTCATAATAAAATAGAGTCTCTGTAAATTGTTGCAGTACATTTCGCTTCTTAAAAACATAAGTTTAATAATAGATACATTGTTGTGGGAAAAAAGAACTCATTATCATTCCTTTCATGTTTAAAGAACACACTGTTAAACAATTGTCAAATTGACATATCAAATCTTAATAAAAAGAAATTGAAAAATAGTCATTGGAAAGCTAACAAAATTCTCCACAAGTATTGTTTTTACTGTAAAGTGAAATTATAAATAAAAAAAATACTTTTGTATGCCGGAAGTTGAAGAACTTGTGAAAATAAAGTTTTTTTTCTCATAAAACAAGCAAAAGTGTTACCCATCTTCATGATTTTACCCATAAACTTGTGGATAAATTCTCGGAAAGCTACTATTACAATCCGGGAAAAAATTGTAGGGGCGTTCTTTAGGCCAAAGAGCATCACATTATATGCAAATGACCCCCATTCTATTTTGAATGCGGTATTCTTTTTGTCTTCTTCAGCAATCCTTGCTTGGTGATACCCAGAAAATCCATCTGTGAATGAGTAATATTATTTCCCCGCAACATGTTCTAGCACCTCATCAGTAAAAGGTTTTGGGAACGGTTCATGCACACAGGCATAATTAAGGCTTATGTAGTCTACATAGACCCTAATGTCCTTTGTGCCTTTCTTGCTCTGGATGACTATTGGATGGCTAACCCATTCTTCTTCTTCCACTGCAAAAATAAGTCCAGCTTCCAGAATCTTGTCTATTTCCCTCTTAACCTTCTCTTTCACTCTAGGGTGAAGGTAATATGGTCTATTCCTTACAGGCTTTGATCCTGGTTTTAGTTTAATTTTCATCTCTCCCATAGCTCCTTTAATCCCTTTTAGCTCTGAAAATGTCTTTGGGAACAAGTCCTCATACTCTCACAACAAGCTATGTATTTCTTGGCTAGTTTGCTCATCCCAGTAATCTCCCACCATAGCTATCTTAGGTTGCTCTGTGATCCCTATATTGACTTTGCACAACTTCAATGGATAATTATAAGAACCATCAGTCTGGCTGAGTATGATGTTCTGGATTTCTAGGCTTCCTTTTGCTTCCTTAATGGCTAAGTTTCTCAATACTTCTAAATCATCCAGGCTTTCCAAATCATTTTCAATCTTATAGCATTCTATAGGTCTCTTGTCCAAGTTTAGTTGAAGTTTAGATTGAAGTTATTGGTTGTTCTTTGCACATACCACTAGGCCTGATTTTCGTTCATCAGTATCTGTAAAAAGGAATTCTTTAATTCTTTGTAGGACTACTTTAATCTCAAGGTACTTACTTGTAAACGAGAAGTCTTTGCAAAAGTGATCTTCCAATGTTTTCCAGTTGATGGTCTGTCTTTTGGTTTCTTCATGTATGTACCAAGATTTCATAATTGGACCTAGTGAATGGGGAAATACTTGAACCTAGAAGCAATATGGTATTTCTGCAACTTGCCATTGTCTCATGCATTGTTCAATATGTGCTTTAGGATCAGACTATCCATTGAACAGTTGCACAAATTGGAAATCCATCTGCATCTCTGATTCCAGTTGCTCCTTATCTTGAAATCTATAATTGATAGCTTGCTTCACATCTTCCCAGTTCTCAATTAAGGCTTTGTGATTGGCCCACCATCTGGTAGGGGTGTCCTGGAGCGCTAAATCCAACACTGAGATCCTTTGATCCTCCACTACCTTTTCTTCCATGCTGAACAGAAAATTGTCAAGTCCTGAGGTACCATCATATATCGGGTGTTCTCTTACCTTGGCTCACACCCATCTAGTTTCTCTGACAATTGCACATATTCTTGAAAATATTTCATATGAACCTTGTTGCCAACTGTCAAATGCAAGTTTTGAATCTTCATCCGTTGGTTGCATGCTCCTCCAACTTACTAATCCATCAACAATAGGATTTATGTAGTCTTCTCTCGTTCCTGCTGTCACAATGTACAACTGATCCAAGTATTCTCCCTCCATATTTTTGTCTGTTGGCTCCGTGTATTGAGGGCCTACATACGGATCCAAGGGTTGAACTACTTTTATTCCATCTGCCTCAAATGTCATAGTTTCTTTATTTATGTCAATCATTGTATATTTGTCATAAGCCCAATCAATACCAAGTAGTGTAGGATAAGGGTCCTTATCCCCCATGATTTCGATCACCTCAAAATCAGCTACAGTCTTCACTCCCACAACATCTATTTCCACATTCTCCAGTCTTCCTTTTGGGAAAATAATATACTGATTGGCCATTCTTAGATGGATTGGGGAATATGTCAATTGTAGTTTTCCTAAGGCTTCCCAAGTCTTTTTAGGTAGTATATTAACATCAGATTCTAGATCTAACATGACATCCTTAATCTCAAATTCATCTAGTTGGGTTGTTAATCTAAACTCATTTCCAATCCATACTTTCCTTCTCTACACTCTCTAAGTATTCTTCTCAGGAAGATTAGTCCTTATTCTTGTTTCTAGAGATTCTTCATTCCCTAGAACTAGGTATAGTGTGTTGCGCAACTTTTCTGTCAACTAGTCATTCCCAAGAATATCAAAAAATAATTGATACCAAAGTTCGACTACATTTTGTGGTTCCTCGGGTTGTCTCCTCAGGACTACATGGTTTCTAGGTGTAGGGGGTAAAGCAGGGACTTGCGCGATCCTAGGGTAAGCGATAAGCTGAGGGTGTTTCTCTTGCATATCAGGGCTAGGGATATTCTAAAATACTTCTACGGAATTTTTAAAGAATAGCTTCTATTTCAGAGGATCATACATGTCCTCCTTAGGTGCTGCTTTATGGATCTAAGGTAAATCGCCAACATCAGCATCAGTCTTTGCCCCTCCTCAAGTAACGATATTAAGTTTGGGAATTTTTCCTATAATAACTCTCTTTATCTCTGAACTGATGAGGTTAGTTCCTTGTTGATATACCCGATCTTCTCATTTTGCAATTAGTTATGGGCAGTCTTCCAATGTGTGCCCATTGGTTCTGCAATGAGATCACCAAGGCTACCTCAGATGAGGACAATCTCTAGACATGTGGCCTTTCTTGTCATAGTTGTAGCATCTACTTGGTCCTCTTCCCTAGGTTCTTCCTCCTCTAAAGTCTTCCCCAACTCCACCTCCACGACCTCTTCCTTGTCCTTGAGGGGTTTCATTCACCCTGAATGATGTTCGATCCAGCCTATCCGCAAGTGCATCCAACGCTCTACACTAATTTGTAGCATGTGTGGTAGATGCTCAAAACTCACAATTCACAGTATTTGGAACTATTGAATACTTCTGAATAATGGGGCACTGTCTTGGCCCATTCCCATGGATTCGACAAATCTTGCAATACTCAACTGATGGCACTGCTTGATTACCTGGAAAAACATGATATGGGGTTGGGGTATGAAATGGTAAATTCACATATACTTGTGTAACTCCTCCCGTGGGTCCTGGTGAGGGCCCCATCGGATTCTGAGAAGGTCCCATTCCCCTCATTCGTGGACATTCGTTCACTAGATGTCCTTCTGTGTAACATCTGGTAAACCAGACTTGCAGTCATCCTGGTCTAGATATCGTCAATTCTTGAATCTTCTCTATAAGCGTTGATATTTTCCCTTGTAGTTGTGCCAAATTTGCATATGTTGGGGGTCTGGTCACTCTCAGGCTCCCCGGATATCCATCCATGGCTTCAATATTCATTGATTGTTCCAAAACATCTGTCAAAGTGGTTATCTGTTGTTGCGTTAACGGAATCCATGTCAAAGGTAGCATCCCTGGATATACCATTCTCTMTGATGTTCCTCGTGAATTGGATGCACTAACCTCCCCATAGCATGTTTAAACTTMTGGTTGTATTCCTAGGTCGATTCACCTTCCCTTTGTTGAATTTCACGCAACTCAGACAGAGCTTGTTGTTCTGACTGAGGTAGCTTAAACTCCACTATGAACTTTGTCCGTACTTGGTCAAGTGTGAACGCTTGACCTTGCACTCCTGKTACTCCTGGCTCAATGGCATTCATGTACCATTTGAGAGCATGACCTCTCAAAGTAGTCTAGAACTCAACCAATTTATTCGCATCCGAAGTCCCTCTGGACCTCTAGATTGCATCACATAAGAACCAATTCTGCTCAACACCTTTGTCGTTCTTACCCCAAAATTTTGGGTATCGAACAATCAAACCTCTAGAGTTACCAACCATTATTGATCTTACTGCTCCTACCAAAATAAAACCTAACGGTCCTGGTTTCAATCTACCAGGGGATCCCAATATCCTCCCAGTATTCGTGCCTCCCGGTTGTGACTGACTGACTGACTGTAATGGAACAGGAATAACATAAGAAGGTAGTATAGAATTTACCAATTGTATATAAGAAACTTGGGGTATGGGTGATTCGGGGCGGGTTTCTTTGATCTGGGGGGTCTCGTTCTCATCCTATGGAGCGGTCTCTTCAGTCAGGTTCCCGATCTTTCCTGGCATCGGGGATGAATATTCTCTTTCTTCTTCAAGATCCACGTCATCCTCCTTCTCCCTTTCTTCTACACTTTCTCCTTCCTTTCCACCCTCCTAGGGACTTCTTTCTCTTTGCACTTCTCTCTCACTTAATCTTTGACTGGCCAGTCTTTCCTGTCTTCCCATCTTTCGCAACTCTTCCATCTGTCCTTCCTCTACTTCTCCTAGTCCAACTTATTTCTGCAACTTCTCGGACCATTTTACTGCTTTCTTTATCTTACCGCGCCACCATTTCTCAACTATGGCGGCTCTTTTCAAGGCTCACGCATCTCTTGATTCCATTTCTTGTTGCTCCCCCATTTTTCAAAGAACCCCCTCCCCTCTCTCAGGCCATGACTCCACCCCAAACTCGCCCCACCCAAGTCAGGGTGTTTACACTGCCATCTCAGTCGAGGACATAGATAGCATCCCCTCCTCCATCAAGAAAACCTTAATCCACAGGGGGATTTCTCTCAATAGTCTTCCCCTTGCATCTTTCTTGAAATCCATTTCTGCCTGTGAAAAAGATTGATGATTCTCAACTGCAAACTCGATAATTTATCTTTCTAATGTTGTATTGACCCAGAAATTGATCACTCGTGTTACCAGACAATCCAGTCGATGAAATGTTGCAATATTTTCTATATCCCAAGCGCAGGTATTATTGACTCATTCTTGGAATTCCAAATCTTCTTGGAGCCTATCTATCCATTGGAAAAGTTCTTCCAGGAACTTAACGCAAAATATCTCGTACTAGTTGTCGAGCTGCAGATATACCATGTAAATCAACATTTAATTGTCAACCCGGGAAGGTAGACTTAGAGGAACCAGCACAGGAAATGCAGGGCTGAAGAGGGGGTTTAAAGGATGCCAAGCTACTCTCTGAACTGCTAAAAGAAACTCGCTGGAAAAAGATATTGTACTCTACTCTGCTCTGCACTACTAGGTACTACTCGGTACTAACCGGTACTGTTCTGTATATGCATGTAAAAGATAAACCAAAAACATCTAAGTTCTTGCTACTTATCACTCCACACAACTCAACAACCATCCTATGCAACTTTCTATTGTAATCAAATGAAACTTCTTTATCTCATGAGATACCCAAACTAGTTTCTGAATGTTAAGCAGTCTAAATGTGAAAACTGAAGAAATGAAATCAATGGCTGAAAAGATAATGCTAAACCCTCGGTTGCAATGAAATGAAATACTACTTCTATCAAACCACTGAGCAAACTGCTGAAAGATGAAATCAAATATGAAATCTACTGTAAACACAATGTATCAGCTCTGTTTCCAGCGAAGGGGGCCCTGCCTTCTCTGTCAACAGTCTGTTCTCTAAATCAACACATACTGGCAGATAAATAACTCACAGCTAAAATGGCAAGACAGGAAATCGTGTTAATGAAAACCCTTAACTATTTTATTAAAGATGAAAACAATATAGTGCTTGGAGACTTTCATTCCTCTATTCTTCTACCCTATGCTCCATCTCTATCATCTCCCAAGCATAACAGCTCTATCACATTTCAGATCCCCCCACGCATGGCTCTCTACATCTTTTCTTTTCTCGAGCATAGCCTCACGTTTTTCCAACTAGCAGCGTTTTTCCAACCCTTTGGCAATGCATGGCATCTCTTTACATAGCGTTCCAGATCTCTGGCAATGCGTGGCATCTCTTTCCATAACGTTTTTTATCTCTGGCAATCGTGGCATCTCTTTCCATAACGTTTTTTGATCTCTGGCAAT
>JASDQU010256251.1:5523-15990 GCA_032191745.1 Picea mariana
GAAGGGGAAGGTGCACATTGTTGAGGTACACTATGAGAGTGAGGATGAGGAGGTGCATGAGAATGCAACCACCTATGCCTATTTAGAGGAGTCAGATGAGGCTAGTGACTCTTGCGCATTTGAGGGACAGTTGGATGGACAGGATGATAGCGTGTGTTCTTCATTTTCCCTACCAGGCAGTGTTGAGACTTCAACACTTCAACATAGTGATGACACTTGTGAGGATTCATATGTGTTGGCACTTGGACGTGATGAGATTAGCTGTTTGGATGACCAACCCTTGGGTGTAGACGTGGCTTCTAGGAAGTCATGTATGGAGGTTGATGATATTCCTATGATGAGTGATCCACATTTTTCATCTTCTCAGTAACCTATGCTAGCCACAACACATGAGGATATCAGTGGCATTCCTGATATGGTAGAGGAGCCTTGTGTGGGGATTGTACACAAGGGACATATGGACCTACAGACCCAAGAGGAGAGGTATGGATTGGAGTTAGTTGACCTTACACATACCTATCAGTATGAGGAGAGTGAATCACCACTCTTGTAGATTCCATTGGTGGACCAGGTTGTGGAGACTGACAGATTTTTGGGACACTTACTCCTAGGATCGATCTACAGTGATGAGGATGCACTCCTTATTGGTCGGGATGACCATAGCACGTGTCAGGACACATCTGTATGGGATCTAGGCACATATGATATTAGTAGGGTGAGTGCACTGGAGGAAAGAACTGTCCATAAAGGATATAGTGTGATTCATATGGGGGTCGCAGTTGGTGATGGCATGCAGTGGCATACAAGAGGACTCAATATCACAGTGGAAAGTGGGCAATTCAATACCTTATCTTTTGAGGAGTGTGTTTTTGAGGATTCCATTATTGACACTAGCAGTGAGAGGCATGAGGTTTCACCTCAAAAGTGTTATGATCAGGGGTGATGACACTTGATAGGACAATTGAAAGTCAATGAGGACAGGATCATGGTAGCCACTAAATGCATTGATGATACACATGAATTGGTGGCAGGTTATTGTTGGAGGGCCTCGATGGCACATGGTATTTCAGATAGGGGACTTTCCATTGATGACTTCCATACACTCATGGAGAGAGTGACTATGATGAGGTCCGACTACCGGTAGTTATTGATGGATAGGGATTACCTATTGGATATTGGCAAGATGTATCACAGGGCACTGAGGGAGCAGGAGGTTGAGGTGAACCAACTCACTCGTGATTTGGTGAGCACACGAGGATTCTTGGAAGGAACACAGACAACCCTTCAAGAATCAGAGTCTAGATTAGATGAGCTCCTTGAGGAGAGTAGTCAAAGATACACTATATCTATATCGACAGAGAGTCAGATATGTTCCTCAGTTACATTATTGGAGGATGTTCGGGTGTCACAGGGGCCACCATTCATGGGTAGTTCCGAGACAATCGGTCATACACATACACATACACATGAGGATTCCAGAGCCAGGGGAAGTTACAAGGACAGTTTCATTTGTGTTCCGGTATTGGTTTATATCCACACAGAGGTTGATTCGGCAGTACACCTTGGACATATGATGATGAGGGAGATGTACAGTGGGATTCAAGGGGACACATTGGATTGCAGGGAGGAGACACACTTAGTGGATCATGGAGATTCCTCTCCCTTTCAAAAACACATAGTTATGGGAGATCACCTTCACAGTAGCAACAACTATCTGAGTGATGATGGAGGGAGAGTGATTGACCAACAGTTTGTGGAGTTATTATTGTTGTATTTGATAGTTGGAGTTTAGACAATTATTCACCATGGGTGCTAGTGGAAGAGTTTTTGGTCCAATCCCGGGGATTGCCCAAAGCATATGATACTTTCCAGTCCTACAGTCGGTTACATATGTTTTTGTTAGCTTTTCTCGATACTTTCATCATTGACAACAGTATAGGGGGAGATAGACAGTGGAAGGGGACATGGAGAGTTGGTAGGCCGAGACCACCTGACACGAGTGTATTTATTGCATATAGCAGGATAGGGATGGATCATCAGAGACAGACAATTGAGACCTTGGGCATGATGGTGAGAATCTTAGGTCGTGGGATAACACAGAGGGTGACACAGATTCAGATTCTCATTGGGATGAGGATGGAGGGATTTTAATGGTTATCATTATGACACCTGAGCAGTTAATGGGGATTGGAAGTGATGAAATTCCAATTTTGCCATGGGATCCGAGAGTCCATTTGGTTAGTGGGTTGTTTCATCTTATGATGGCCCAGGTTGTAGTAGAGAGAAACATACTTCACTATTGGATGGTTTTGAGAGGGCTTGTAGAGACTTTTTCTATGTGGCGAGATAGGTTCTCCTTATTGATACTCATGATCGAGTATGGAGGTGGTTGGGAAGATGATGATTCCACAGAGATACCTTTACAGGTTCATCTTCTTAATAGTAGGCCCAGTTTTCACAGGTATTTCAGCATGAGGATCCAGGAATGGGGGATCCAATATGTATATTTTGAGCAAATAGTCATGATCATAGTTGTGCAGTGTCCATGTGATGATCCCTATCATAGGCTAGCATGGGACCCTGGGATTACAGAGCTAGGCATTTCATTGACTGATGGAGATGAGTGGATCTTTGTTGGGGGAAGTCACTTTGAATTTCCAGTGAGCTTCAGTATTGGGGGGAGCACGTCACTTGTTGGTGATTCGTTGAGGTCTTGTAGTACCTCACTATGGCAGCAACATGTTTAGTTGGTGGAGGATGTGTTGGGGTTCGTACGGTATTGGAGGACAGACTCATTTTGGGTTGAGACCGTGTGTTATTTGCAGGAGACTCATGGTATTGATATGTTATAGGACTATATTTCACAAGGCATTGCAGTTCACATTCTGATATGGGATCCATGGATTGGAGTGCTTGGTAGTTCAGTGTTTGATGGAGTTGAGTTTCAAGTAGAGTGGTTGCTCGAGGAGTTGACTGAGATTCTTTGGCCATTGATTATTCTACTTATTAAGAGCATGTGGGTCTCATGCGTGGTGAGCACTTGAAGAGGCCACATCTTGAGGGGAGTCTACCTTGTGTCACATAGGTGGATATGGGGCCCCGATATCATATGTAGTTGGATTCAGTTATTGCTTGAGGACAAGCAATATTCTGGCAGGGAGGACTGTAATGTCCCCATTTTGGGACATTATAACATTACAGAGTGGTATGCCTACCAGAGTAGCCAGATAGGGGTGACAGAGAGTTCAGGAGATATTGATGGATTTTATTGGGCCCGACTTGCATCGTTCATCATCAGGATCCATTCCGCATAGCTTGGTTTTGGTTCCGTTGCATTCCGACGATTTCCATAATTTTGAGTTATTATGGGTCATATCTTAATTAAATTCACTAAGAAGGTCATAATGGGAATATTACTTGGAGACACCTCTTAGTGTAATATCTCATCGGAATCGAGAAGAAGAACATTATAGGAAAATATGATGAGAAGTGACTTTCAGTGGTCGGAGAAGCCATAAGGATGGATAAATCACCTTTTAGAGGTAAAATGGTTAATTAATTAATTAATTAAGTGATTTATTCAAGGAATAATAAAATAAAGTAAAAGTCACTTGGAGGGAAAAGCTCAACAACGAATTAGGGTTTTGGGAAGCTATAAAGGAAGGGTAAAGTAACCTAATTCAGAATTATGTTATGATTTGATGTTGAGATATTTGCAGAGGAGGAGGAAATCGATCCACTTGTTGTTTTGTGGATTTTTGGAGGAAACCACCACCATTTATTGGTTTCAGTGTTGAGATACACACACTATCCTATCGGAGATACCATCCAGGTATTTCACCGTGCATTATAGGTATCCAATTTAGTGATTGTGCAACTCAACCAGTGAGGGCGTAAGGGTTAGAGAGAGGGTTTGTGTGGCCGTTTGAGACAGTTCAGTATTGGGCCGATTTCTTCCGATCCATTAGAGAGCTAGCCAGGGAACACCTATTGAGCCACATGTCGTCATTTTCCGACAGTGGAATCTCTTGGAAAGTAGAAAATAGTAATTTAGGGTGTAGCTCTAGAGGAAGCACATTTGGGGTTCCAAGGGACATTTTGGAGTAGATTTGAGGAAACCCTTTCGACCCATTACAAAGAAGGCCAGGACGATCGTTTTGAGCTGTACATCGTTAGATTCCGCTGGTGTAATCACTAGGGCACACTCCTATAGCCTAGGAGGTGCACAAACCCCTGGGGGGTGACATCCAGAGATTCAGAGGTCAGATCTTCAGTCCGACAGTCATCAGGATCAGCCTAGAGGCTAGGGCGCTTCTTTTGAGATAGTTTCTAGCTCATTCCGACGGGTATCACCATCAGGGCGAGTTTTCCAGATTCTACAGCAGTTACTCTGAGTTGTCAGACTGCTTTTTGTCGATCTATCCACACATGCGCAGACCAACATTCAGTCTTCTGACAACGGCTATTTCTTGTCAGTTGATTTGTATTCCAGTGACGATCTATGAGATCTAACTGATGATTAGTATATCTACTTCCAGTTATTATTATATTTTCTGTTTTTTCCGCATTATATATATCAGTGAGTTGTGTTGTCCTTATTTCGCATGCATTGTCTTACACTGCTAAAACAATTAATGAATTGAAACACACATGAGAAAATCACCAAGCATGTTCACGCAATAACTCAAACACATTCAGAAACCCCCAAAGTATCAGATTCAGTGGTAAAACTGTAGTTCAGTTGTAGATATCCAAATCAGCTGGATCAAGGATATTTCAGTCTTCCCTCGGCTTACTTCACTATGGTTGATTTCTTATTTGTCCATTTACCTTTTGGTTTCTTCTCAAACTTGAATGGCTTCTTATCTTCGCTCACATGCTTACCCTTACTAGCCTCTAGATGTGTATCTTGTACTAACACCTTATCAATGTTAGTAGGGATAAACATTAGAATAGTATGATGAAGATATGAATGCATGCCACTAATATACTTCAGAAGAGTTTCATGAGTATACAATGGAATTCCTAGTGATAATGTCTTCTTTTTGAATTCTTATGTATATGTCTGAATATTCTGGCCTTTACCCTGTCTTAGACGCTACTACTTGATCATTGTCGTCTTTGTATGTGTCAGTGGATATAATTGTTTCCTTATATCCTAGGTAAACTTATCCTAGGAAGAGATTATTTTACCCTTTTGAACAATATCAACTTGCATATTACTCTCCCACCATATTAAGGCAGTGCCACTTAGTCGAAGAGAAGCTAGCTATATCTTTGTAGACTCGTCCATGATCTTTTGAACCCTACAATATACCTCTATCTGCTTGATCCAATTGTCCAATTTCTCGGCATTCAATTCTCAATCATAGGTCAACAACTCGAAATTAACATCCAATTTTAGTAATGGCATATTATTCTCAGACTTCTTAGAGGACTTCTTTCGTCAAGAAGAATGTTCAATTTCTTCAGAAGAAATTGATGATGATGATGAGGAAGGGGAAGGGGGATCTGAAGGTCCACCGCCTTCACCTCCTCCTTCTCCTTTTACCGAAGATTCTTCGCTTGTAGGATTTTGAATTACTCATTCTAACTCATCTATTGTTTCTTTTAGTGATTGAAGCGTAGCTTTGATCTCTTCATGATTCATGGGTTGATCTTCTTCTTCTCCATTTTTAGAAGCCATCTTATGTCGTCAAAATCTCTTTCCAATTTCAGAATTTTAACTTGCAAGTTTTCCTTTACCAAGTTTGAGTTTGGCTCTTGTAAGAATTCACTTTCAAAATACTTGTCAAACCCGCTCTAATACCTACTTGATCCAAAAAATCCTTAAATGTTGTTAAATTAAAATACACATAAACATTTACTTGATCTTCGACATAAAATGATCGCTTGATTGTTTGAAAATTACATGTGAAAAACTTATCTAGCCAATTCCACTTTAATCATAATTAACTTGCAAATAATTGAACTTAAAACGAACAACACTAATGTAATCACATACACAAGTTGGAAAAACTAAGTTCACCCAATTTGGGCTACCTCTCTGGGTTCGCTTCCAATAGAGACCTTTTATTAATGCTCAAATACTTGTGTTATACAATGACCCTTTTACATGTTGTTCAAATGCTGAAACGAAGTGTACCATTGGATTCCTGGCAAAAAATCATGCAAAATGCATATAAAATTCTTGAAAATTTGTCAAGGTACCCCTTGGCACGCTTTACAGTGTAGCCTCATAAATTTGGTATCCTCTGGCACGAGTTACGAGACCAAACTTTGCAAAAATTAATTGTGTTTTACGTTGGGCCATGCGCCATTAAATAAGTCACGGGCCCCCTAAGAAACCTCTGAAATTCTGGGCATACATTAAATGTATTTTGGCAGGTTTTATAACCAAACCCGCGCTTTAGGTGGATTGGTTAAGTTTTTGGTAATATATATAGTAGGTTGGGGGTTCGAGCGCCACCGACCAAACTATATAACATGTTATGTTACAATGGTTTGGCATATAGTTGAAACTATATGTTATGAATAGTATAACCCCTATGTGTATTTCCTGGATAGCTCCATGTTTAGTGTAATGGTTACATGATATACTTATAGGCCAAGGGCCAAGGGTCAAAGGCTTAGGCCCTTGGCCCTTTGGCCACCCATTATAACTCTATTGCAAATTTAAATACAATTGCAACTATATATATGTCAAGTGACATTGTGGTAGCACATTGTTATGGAAGTGTTTGTTAGACCTTTAGAGGTTATGCAGGTCGTGGGTTTGACCCCCGCACTCCATAATTTTACACACACTAACCAATATTGGCCAATTGGAGGTCTCCAGATCGCGACCTCTGATTGGCTCATACATGCCACTTATCAATATGTCAATGGACCACTTCTGCCCACTTTTCATCCTGCAATTTGTCCACTTGGAGGTATGATCTACCCAGTTAGCTACCAATAACTATGTGTCACGTGTCACCCTTGCAATGGTGACATGTGTCACCCCTTTTTTCCCATGTACTTCGACCTTTGACCTAGTTGACTGGAACTTTGACCGTTTATAACTTTTGCATATGAACTATGTTTGACTTGTCGTTTGCACCATTGGAAATTTGAAGACGAGCTCTTTGCAATGATGTCATTTTCAGGACGATTTGAGATGGACAGATTTTGAGCATTACTGAACCATTTTGGTTCTCTGTGGATGTTCCAAATCTTTCTGGACCTCTGTGAGCATTCCTAGATCCTCCTGGATCAGTCTTTATTCCTTTTGTAATGATGAGAGGGAGAAGACATCAATTGCATTTCGAATTTGTCCTCTAACGTCGGTGGGACAACATGGATTTTTGTCGTGGTGCACCTTTTCCACCATAATGATTGGCTAGGGCATTAGGGGCATCATTCGTCGTAGGGTTTAGACTCCTTATTTGTTCTTTTGAGCTTGGTTTCCCTCGCTGCTTCCCATTGTTGGAACAATTGATATCATTTTACTGTTCTACTTTCTTTGGCTGTAGATCGCATTGCAAGACGACATCTTCCTCTCGACATCAATACGTAACAATGTTCAACATGTGACAATGAGTGATATTAGAGGAAAACTATTATAAACAATCATCCAAATCCATAAAATTTAAGCATTAACTAATCAAAGTTTAACGTAAACTTCCCTATGTACGATATGTGGTTCCTCTACTTATAGTTGAGGTGTTGTGTTCTCCTAGGGATGTTAACAAGGTGTCATATATTTATCCTGAAAAATGAATACCATTGGTGGGGAATTTATTACATTGTCTACCCAGTAAGTTGTGGATATAAGAAATTTCTTTCCAACGGTATAAATAATGCGGGAAACATACACTTGAGTCAAAAGTTATGGCCGATTTACGAAAGGCATTTTTTTAGGTTTCAGAGGAGTTGATGGGAACTCCTCTGATTTGCATCAAAGGAATTGATGGGAACTCCTCTGATTTGCATCAGAGGAGTTTGAATGAACTCTTCTAATTTTCATCGGAAGAGTTTGAATGAACTCTTCTAATGTGCATTGGATGAGTTTGAATGAACTCTTCCGATTTGCATCAGAAGAGTTTGAATGAACTCTTCTAATGTGAATTGGATGAGTTTGAATGAACTCCTCCAATCTGAATCAGATGTCGAGTTATGAACCCTGCCGATGTAAGTTGGGGATAAGTTATGAACTTTGTCGAGTGATCGTGTTGTTGTGCATTCTTTTAAGCTCTCTAGGAAAGTGATCGTTGCAATAACTGAGCCTAGGCTAGGTTTTTCGTATCATTGTCATGTTGTGCACAGACTTAGCTTAAATCAATACGCAATGCTCCTTCACTGTGTGAGATTTCTTGTTGTCCCTAAAGATCTGGGACATATTTTCTAGTGACAACAAAATAATTGTGATTGCAGGGTCAAACCATCTCCGGTCTTGCTTTTTTAATACTCTTATTGTCTTGTATGATATGGTAGGCATGTATCCCAAATCAGATTTTCACAATGTCTTGTTAGTGGAACCTTCCAACAAAAGCAATACTCTACTGCTTGTTACTCTTTAGCAATCATAAAGAGATGAGGATATTTACGAAACCTTTCTACCTTCCAAGATGGACATTTTAGTATCACTGATGTTCGCTCCATTAATGGATAAAGTATTCAGTTTTTTGGGCTTTGAAATAGCCCTCTTCATTTGCATCGAAGTCAATGTCGTAATGATCATCGAGGGAAAGCGGCGAAGTCCCTCTCAAAACCATCGATGACCATCGGTGAGTTTCACTCAAAAACTCTTATGGATTCATAGGACTTCCTCTCAAAACCCTTGATGCATAGATGGAAATTGCACTCAAAGTCTCTGATTATTCAATGCCCCTATTGTCTCCATCATTGGGTCATGTATTTTTTGCAGAATTTTTCTGAGCTGTCATGACAATTAATCATATTCAAATGAAAACTTTTTTTTATATTTGCAAAGAGTCTGCCTTTTTCCTTGAATTGGACCAGTGGCTGAAATGGATATGAAATTTAATGATACCTCCAAAGTGGCTGCCAAAAACAAGGAGATTGATCTCTTTTGCTTCAAATTTCACTTAACATTTTCCCTGCTCACTTTGTTGGTGAGAACAAACACTTGGTATATCTGGCCAATACCATTTTCACTTAAAATGCATTATTAGCTCGATGTTTCGTAGGGAATTTCTCTTGGTCATTTTCTAAATAACATCAGAAATCGAGTGTGTGATCAAAACTTGCTTACTAATGCTCGAGACCGTTCGTAGTAGCTTGTAAATACAAGATGAATTCCTTTTCATATTATATAACGCTCCCTCTTATAAAATCCTTTACACTATGGTTCACCACTAGACTATGTGGAAATTGCTCCAACCTCATCGCTGGAGTTGATGTTAATGATAAATTGTGAAGCAAGAAATGCAGAGAGAAAGAATAGAACAGAAAACAGTTATATTAGAATGTAAGAAGAAGAGTACAAAACGAGTACATGAAGAAGACATCTAGAAAGGGAAAATAGCTGAGCTAAATAGGCTCAAGCAAAACAAGAATAGAAAGTACAGATGGCCAGGACAGCTGGAAGTGTACAATCAGCCTGTTGAGGTTACATTATATTTAACACTCCCTCTTAAACTCAACAGTTACAAATATCAGCACTGATTATGCCCAATTGTTGTCTTTGAAAATAAAAAACTGATTTTCCTAGTGGCTTTGTGAAGATATCAGTGAGCTGATCTTTAGAACCACAAAATTATAGTGCAATATCACCATTATTGACTAGCTCACGTATGAAATGAAAACGAGTGTCAATGTGTTTGCTTTTATTGTGAAACACATGATTTTTGGATAGAGCAATTGCTAAAGTATTGTCATAGAAAATAGGAGTTGGATTCTTTTCTGTATGTGACATATCTTTCAATATTCTTCTCAGCCACACAGCTTGACAAGAAGCTGAGGTAGCAGTGACATACTTTGCCTCTGTAGAAGATATTGATACAATTGGTTGTTTCTTTGATGCCCATGAGACCAGATTCCTGCCTAGGTGAAAAGAATGTCCAGATGTGCTTTTCCTATCATCTAGGCTGCCTGCAAAATCACTGTCTGTGTAACCAGATAGTTGATTACTATTAGATTTAGTGTACCATAAGCCAAAATTGAGAGTTCCTGCAACATATCTCAAAATATGTTTCGCCATTTTCCAATGAGAATCTTTGGGGGATTCCATGAATCTGAAAACAAGGTTGGATGCATACATAATATCAGGCCTAGTTGTTGTAAGATACAACAAACTGCCTACTAAACTTTTGTACAGGGTAGAGTCCACTATAGGACCTTCATCATTCTTGCTCAATTTTGTGCCTAGGGGTATAGGGGTTTCTGCTGGATTGCATTCTTCCATGCGAAATCTTTTGATGATGTCTGTTGCATACTTTTTCTGACAGACAAAGATGACTTTGG
>JASDQU010256253.1:0-15951 GCA_032191745.1 Picea mariana
ATGGAATTCATCAACCCTTGGAATGTGGAAGGTGCATTTGTAAGGCCAAAAGGCATGACCAAAAATTCATAATGGCCTTCATGATTTCAGAATGTTGTTTTTGGGATATCTTCTTCCTTCATTCTAATCTGATGATACCCTGAATGGAGATCCAATTTTGTGAAATAGATTGCTCCATGTAGTTCATCTAACAAGTCATCAATGACGGGAATGGGAAACTTATCTTTAATAGTGATCTTGTTGAGCTCTCTATAATATGGACACATACGCCATGAGCTATATTTCTTGAATACCATTACCACTGGTGTAGAGTAAGAACTTTGCCTCAGTCTAATAATGCCAGCCTCTAACATTTCTTCAACCATGCACTCAATTTAACTCTTCTGGGTGTAAGGGTATTTGCATGGCCTAATGTTAGGAGGAACACTCCCAGGAATTAGGTGAATTTCATGATCATGATTTCGAGTGGGTGCAATACCTTTGGGAATATCTTCAAATACTTTGGAATGCTTATCAATGATCCCTTGGAGATCTTGTGGAATAGATGGCTTAGATGTTTGAACATCTAGTGATCATAGTTGTGCAATAATGCTTTGATGCCCCTTTTTCAATATTTTTTTCATTCCATTAGAGCTTATCACCCTACTAGGTTTCCCTGTGATACCTCTTAACTCAATTTATTTTCCTTCCAATGAAAATTTCATGAAAATTTCTTGAAAATTAAAATCCATTGTTCCTAATGATTGTAACCATTGGATTCCTAGTACAACATCTGCACCACCCATGGGTATAGAAATCATTGGACTATTCATTACATATTCCCCCATAGAAATATTGATCTTATTGCATTTTCCTGAGCAATTGATAGTTCCTCCATCTACAATCATTACTTGAAACTATGGCACTAGATATACAAAGAAATTGAGAGCTTTGGCTAATTTATAGTGAATGAAATTATGAGTACTTCCAGAATCAATTAGGACTATTACCTTTTTCTTTTTGATGTATCCTTTGATCTTGAAGGTTTTAGGAGTGATAATTCTAGCCAATGCATTACACGATATCGTGGGAGTCAACTCTCTAGATGAAATTGATTCTACATTTTCATCTTGAGATGATTCTTGTTCTTGTTCTTCTTCCTCTTCACAATCTATGTAGAATAATTTCTTCTCACCACACTTATGTCCCTTACTGTACTTGCTGTCACAATTAAAGAATAAACCTTTTTCTTTTATTTCCTCCAATTGTTGAGGTGTCAAACTTGTAAGTTGAGTTTTTTTAGAAGAAGGACCATTGTTCTCTCTATAGATGTTAGGATTGGTCCTTATAGTAGCCATAGCCATATTTTTACTTTCAACATTTCTTGCCACGTTAAATGCATTCTCCAATGATTTGGGTTCCCAAAGGTGAACCTCATGTTGAATGTTATCCTTTAAAGTTCCTATGAATACATCAATCAAGTGCTCATCTAGAATATATGTTACCTTTATATTAAATCTTTGGAAGTTCTCAATGTTCTCGGTAACTGAACCCTTTTTCTTGAGATTTATCAATTGGCTAAAGAAGGTATTGCTCCTTGTATCCTCATAATGTGCTATCTGTTAATATTATGGTAGCTTCGGGAGGTATGAACCTCTATTGTGACCTGTGATGAGACTAGAATCCTCCGGAAGGAAGTAAAGAATTGAAGGAAACCCTAGACAAGTTGTCGACTGAACAAATATATTTAAATTGAATTTATTGATGCCCAAAAGGAGAAGTTGGCCCCAGTTAGCCTGGCCAGTCCACTATAAATACAGGGTGTCAGTTTCATTATTTCACATCTAAGCAGTTGCAGTGAGAGCTAAATCTGCACAAGCAGTTGCAGGCAGCAGCAGTTTGGTGCGCAAGTTTTCTGGGAAAGCTGGGATAGTGGTGTGCTAGTTTCTGGGTGGGATCATTTGTTCAGTTCAGTTTCTTTTCTCTTGCTTGGTGCATTTATCCTCTCTTGGATATTGATTGCTACTAGGATTCTCTTCTCGGTCAAGGTCAAGGTGCTCAGAGGGTGGCTTCGGCCTGTGGTTGGGTGATGAGGGTATCGTCAATGGTTAAATGAGCACAATCATCTATATTCTAATAGGTTATGGGCCCACACCCCTTCAATCAGCCTAAAACGCTAGAAGGAAACATAACCACTAGGTATTGAGCTCATTGAGGAACTGTCGCTAGGGTTACTAGCAGGAGCAACTTCCAAAGAACTGCAACTAGGGTCACTAGCAGTAGCAGTTGCAGAAACCCTAATTCTCAGATCCAACACCTTGTCATGGAGCATCTTTCTCAAGGAGAAGATATTCAGATGCACCCCAACTCAGCGCACCTATTGACTTTCTCAGAAGAAAGAAATGACGAAGTTGAAGTTTTGGATCAAGGCATGACTAATTATCAATCAACCAAAGACATGTGCGAAACAATCAGTCTATTACACTACTCAGCACTTACCGGGACAATTGAAGACGATATGTGGATAATCGACAGTGGAGCTTCCAGACACATGACAGGAGATCAAGCTATACTCTCATATCTAAATGATAAAAATACATCGTACAAAGAGGAGCTTGGAGACAAAAGTACCTACCTCGTCGAAGGATTTGGACAAGCCTCCATCAAATTGGAATAAGGATTCCCACATAGAAGATGATAGGGTTATTGGAAGATGTGAAGGGAATCTATATAGACTACTAGAACAGAATGAAGAAGCCCTAGTACATGACGAAGTCAACCCTAATGATCTTTGGCATAGAAGGTACGCTCATATCAATTATCAAGCACTACCTTTCCTCAGGTAGATGGTTGAAGGGATACCAGAATTGAAGTCTACACATGAAGGAATTTGCAAGGGATGTGCCCTTGGGAAGAACATCAAGAAACCATTCCCAAGAAGAAACAACAGATCTAAGGAAACCCTAGATCTAATACACTCAGATGTTTGTGGTCCAATGCCAGTCAAATCTTTAGGAGGATCTCTCTACTACGTAACATTCATAGATGACTATTCAAGGAAGACGTGGCTATACCTACTGAAGTCAAAAGATGAAGTATTCATAAAGTTCCAAGAATTCAAGGCAGAAATAGAAAGCCTTACAAACAAGAAGATCAAGACATTAAGAACAGATAATGGAGGAGAATACACCTCGAAGGAGTTCGTTGCATTATGCAAATCAGTAGGGATTAGGAGGGAGCTAACTGTTCCTCATAATCCTCAAAAAAACAGTGTAGCAGAAAGAAAGAACAAATCCATCGAAGAAATAGTAAAATCCCTATTGAACGATCAAGATCTATCCATGTTTCTATGGGGAGAAGAAGCAATGATGACAATATACGTACATAACAGAATCCCTCATCACATATTGAAGGACATGACACCAGAAGAAGCATTCTCGGGTAAGAAACCTAACGTAGAAAACTTAAGAATATTTGGATGTCAAGTTTATTCTCATATTCCCAAAGATAAAAGAAATAAACTATAACCCTTAGGAAAGAAAGGGATATTCGTGGGATATAGTGATTCATCCAAAGCCTACAAAATATATATTCCAGAACAACACAAGATACAAGTAAGAAGATACGTAACATTTAGTGAAAGAATGGCCTTCAAAAAATCTATTGAAGAAACTATAGAAGAAGAAGAAATTGAAGAACCAAATGAAGAAAACACAGAAGGTGAAAATAACGAAAAGGATCAACCTGATCATCCTATGGAGATATGTGAGAACATTGATCCAGATAATATACCAAAGAACAAGAAATGACCATCTTGGCTTGAAGCCACCTTACAAGACGTAGAAAGAATTAAGGTTCCAGAAGGAACATCCAGGAAGAGTAAAAGACCAAAAACATTCTCAAGTTATGCGGCATACATGACAAAACTTCTAAGTGAAGAACCTACTACATTTGAAGAAGCAGTTAAAAAGGGACAATGGAAAGAAACTATGGTAGAAGAACATTAGTCCATTATGAAAAATGAACTATGGGAAATTGTACCCAGACCCAAAGAAAAATCAGTTGTAACTTAAAAATGGGTATACAAGATCAAACATTCAGCAGACAGAAGCGTGGATAAATACAAGGCAAGATTCGTCGCCAGAGGGTTCTCCTAGAAGGAGGGAGAAGACTATGAAAAAACCTTTTCTCCGGTGGAAAGGTATACCTCCATCAGAGCTATCATATCTCTTGTTGCATCCATGGGATGGAATCTACACCAAATGGATGTAAAGACAACCTTTCTCAATGGATCTATTGAAGAATAATTATATATTGAACAACCTCAAGGATTCGAGGTACATTCCAGAGACACTCAAGTTTGTAGATTGAAGAAAGCTCTTTATGGACTCAAGGAAGCTCCAAGGGCTTGGTACGCCAGAATGGACAACTATCTAACTAGACTTGGCTTCTCTAAGAGTCATGCAGATACAAACCTTTACTACAAAGTTGTGAACAATGCACCTGTAATTCTACTATTATATGTTGATGATCTATTCATAATAGGCGAAGAATCTCTAATCATCCAGTGCAAGAAGGATTTAGCCTTTGAATTTGATATGAAAGATCTAGGTCTCATGCACTATTACTTGGGACTAGAAGTATGGCAGAAGCATGGTGAAGTATTATTTGGACAAGGAAAATACGAAATAAAGATCCTTCAGAAGTTTGGAATGATGGATTGTAAGTCCATGGACACTCCTATGAATATAGATAAAAGAAAAGTGAAAGTCCCAGATTCCAATCCAGTAGATCCATATCCATATCGACAGCTAATTGGATCATTGATGTATTTGGTAAATACTAGACCAGATATTTTCTTTGTTGTAAATACATTAAGTCAGTTCCAGGTGGAACCTAGACAAGAACATTGGATAGCTACAAAGAATTTCCTAAGATATATTAGTGGGACAATAAACTATGGCTTGAGATATACTGCATCCAGTGATATCCAACTTCATGGATTCACAGACTCTGATTGGACAGGAAGTGCAGAAGACAGAAAGAGTAACTCAGGTATGTGTTTTAGCTTGGGATCCTCTATGATATCTTGGAGCAGCAGGAAGCAAAAGTCTATCACACTCAGTACAACAGAAGTAGAGTATATGGAAGCTTGTGAAGCATGCAAAGAAGCAGTATGGCTAAGGAAGTTAATATCCGATTTATTTGATCAGACTCCAGAATCGACCACAATATACTGTGATAATCAGAGTTGTATAAGATTATCCGAGCATCCAGTGTTTCATGAATGGTTGAAGCACATTGAGAACAAATACTACTTTATCCAAGATAAATTCTAGGAAGGAGAGGTAAAGCTCGAGTATATCCCCACTAATGAGCAGAAAACAGACATCCTAATAAAACCTATTTCTAGAATCAAGTTTGCATATTTTCGAGAGAAGATGGGGATCGTGGAAATAACTTCCTTAGCTGAAAGGGAAGATTCTCTAGGATAGAGAAGGTATGGAAAAATATTCTTGAAAAACATTTATTTTGTGATTGAAATAACTCTCCAGTTAGGAGGGAGCATTGAAAATATTATTTATCTTTGTAATAGTCCAGATTGGACAGATGCTTTCCTGTTCGGAAAGTGGATTGAGATTTCTGACGGACAATGAATTCCCATTGTAGTTAACATTGGAGGTAGACTGATTACTGATGTATCATAGACAATGAATTCCCATTATGGGGAGTGGTCTAGGACAGTCATTCTTCTTGATAGTCACTCTGAGTAATGGTCAGGTAGAATGGTCCGCCTCGCTGGGTAGTCATTCTTTCTAAGTTCACAGTTGTGAGTAGTTTCAAAGAATCGTTCGTTTTGGAGGTTGATGTAGGATAGACATTCCTCGAGGGAAGACTCATTATCTCTAGGTTACACTTTGTTTAGTGTTGGAGGAATGGCCTAGGGTGGGGAATGGTCCGGAAAGTTATTCCTCGAGGGTAGACTCATTCTCTCTAGGTTACACATTGTTTAGTGTCAGAAAAATGGCCCAGGGTGGGGAGTAGTCCAGGCTCAGCAATTAGGGACAGTTATTCCTTGAGGGTAAACTCATTCTCTCCAGGTTACACTTTGTTTAGTGTCGGAAGAATGGCCCAGGGTGGGGAATAGTCCAGGACAATCATTCCTTAGGGAAAACTCATTCTCTCTAGGTTACACTTTGTTAAGTGTCGGAGGAATGGCCCAGGGTAAGGAATGGTCCAAACATTTCTTGAGGGAAGACTCATTCTCTCCAGGTTACACTTTGTTTAGTGTCGGAGGAATGGCCAAGCGTAAGAAATGGTAGAGGCTCAGAAATCAGAAATAATCATTTTTCCTTGGTTGAGAAGAATGGGGCAGATAGCCCATTGTTGATATTCTATATTGAGGGAAGAAATTCTTTAAGATCTCACAGATGTGAGTTAAAGATTGGCCCAGATGATCATTTTCGATATTCTATACTAAGGGTAGGCATTCCTTCAGATCTCACAGACGTGAGTGAAAGATTTGCCCAGATTATTCAGTTTTTATCATAACATTGTTTCTATGCAGGTTGCTATGAAATGTTTTTTATGAAGAATAAATGACAGTAGATGTGCCACTATTTGTGATTATGTTTCACAATTTGATTAGTTGTGTACTACCGTAATAGACATAGGTGTGTTCTATCAATTGATATTGTACTAGTTCTCATAGGAGATTATCCAGTTGGATAATAATGACAGGTGCTCGTAGTGCTACTAGTTGAATGGTTTGTTGTGCTTCAGACCATACCTCCCTAGCTAGGAAGGAGTGTTAATATTATGGTAGCTTCAGGAGGTATGAACCTCTATTGTGACCTATGATGAGACTAGAATCCTCCAGAAGGAAGCAAAGAATTGAAGGAAACCCTAGACAAGTTGTTGGGTGAACAAATATATTTAAATTGAATTTATTGATGCCCAAAAGGAGAAGTCGGCCCCAACTAGCCTGGCCAGTCCACTATAAATACAGGGCACCAGTTTCATTATTTCACATCTCAGCAGTTGTAGTGAGAGATAAATCTACGCATGTAGTTGCAGGCAACAATAGATTGGTGCACAAGTTTTCTGGGAAAGTTGGGAAAGTGGTGCGCTAGTTTCTGGGTGGGATCATCTGTTCAGTTTAGTTTCTATTCTCTTTCTTGGTGCATTTAGCCTCTCTTGGCTATTGATTTCTACCATGATTCTCTTCTCACTCAAGGTCAAGGTTATCGGAGGGTGGCTTCGACCTGTGGTTGGGTGACGAGGGTATTGTCAATGGTTAAACGAGCACAATCATCTATATTCTAACACTATCATTTCTTCTGTGAAAATTGTCCAAGTGATGACTGATTTGTGAGAACAAAGCCATCGATACCATACAAACTGATTGGATTCTAAATACAAAGAATCAATTCGTAGCTTTTGTGTACGTGTCACATTATGTAGATCGAAGAATTGCTCCATCTGAAGTATCCATGTGATTGGGTTCTTGCCATCAAACTACCTCATATCGATCTTAGGAACATGGTTGGACTTCAACCCAAAGTTGGAGTTTCTCCATTATTGATTCACCTTCCTTGTGTAGTCATCATGAATTTCATGGGATGCAATTTCACTTTTAGGTGTCTTCTCTGTTACAAAATTTTTCAATACTTCCATGATCTCCTCTTTTAAACCATCCATCTTTGCCTCCAACTTAGCTTCCATCTCTTCTAGTTCATATTTTGTTACTATATTCTTTTGTAAATCATTTATGTCCCTACGCATTTCTTCACCTTCATCAAAATTACAATTAGGATTGTTTGTAGGATTATTTGGTGTAGAAGTTCCCTTTTTGGGTGGCATGTTGGCCAAGTATCACTTTTGAACCTTGATTTTGAGGTGGTTCTGCTAGACAATATTTCTTCTGTTGTATCTCCCAATTTTTGGCCCTTCTAAGTATGAAAATTTCTTTTATGTATCTCTCTGATATTTTTTCTCTGCAATGCCAAAGGTCTGATGAAAATTGGATGTGAAAAGTTGAATTTATGGTAACTTCCCCACAACTTGCTGATTTTTGGTATTTCCAAGAGATCTCACTTGTATAGTGTACGACGCACAAAATAATTGATGTAAAATTTTGAAACTCGTACTTGAAATACTAAAGACTGTCCACTATCTAATGAAACCGTTCCCACTCAATTTGGATACTCTACGAATAAGTTATGATTGTTTTACCTGGAACACCTTCTTGATACTAGTCAATAGGACTAGTCAGATACCCTATGTTCCACAAGGTGTATCTACAAATTTAAGATGACCCAGAATCTAAAATTTTTACCATATATACCTTACTAATTTTTGTGTATTTCCTCTAGAGTTCAGGGTTTGAAACGTTACAGAAAATATTTTATAGCGAAAATTATGCAATGACTCAGTTTAATATGATTCCAGAACCCTATATTGCATAGGCTGTATCTCCGAAAGTATAAGGCCTCAGAAGTTGAAATTTTAACCCAATGTACCTTGATACATATATAAATATCCTCCAATCCGTTCCTTCTGAAACATTGGAGAAAAAAGGTTATAGCAAAAACTACAAGGTGTATCATATGTAGCAGTGAAACCCCAAGACCTTGAGCTCTAATACCATATGTTAAGAACCAAATATAAATATAGCATATAAAAACCTCAGAATAAGTACTCAACACCTTGAAAAAGAGATAATCTCAGATAATAAGCCTCTTTGAGGGGGAAACCTCCTTTTACCCCACATAAATGTTCAAGTACAAGATGATTCCAAATGAAAATGTATCCTTGGTATATATAGGAGACTAGGAGGTATAATTACAACTAATGGAATAAAGCCGACATAAATAAAATAAAATTACTAATGTAATATGCCCCAATTAAGGGGTAATGAGCCAATATTATTGCTTAACAATAAAACATAGTTCCTGGGAGCTTCGTAGCTCCAAACTATCCAAGTGCTGAAATATTAAAGGATTAATGTATCCTAATCTCCAATGAATTTGATTAAGTGATAAGAATTAGTTAATGAATTTGCAAGTTCGATCATTCGAGAGATATTTATATTGTCCATTCGAAATCTCCTGAATGTGGAATTGTCGAAGTCTCTTATCCTCATTAACAGACCACAACTAGTCCATCATAGAGCAAGGAAAGAAGAAAGGGTAGGCTACGGTCAAGACAAAGGAATTCTTGACAAATCTTCCAACACACCCATGTTTCTCCCAATGGCCTCCAACAACACGCATGGATACTAGTGCTCGATACAAAACTCAGTTATGTCACTCATAGTCAGTTTTTGTCAAAGCTCAATTTAATCCAACATATCTGTCAGTCTACTTTGTTGCGAAGTAGCAGTTCTTAGTTGTTTAACTGCAAGACTCATTTAGATTAAGACATAATAAGTGGTCATTTGTGTTTGATATGAGCCACTTCTTTTGTTTAAGTCAATTTCGAAGTATACATTACCATACTCTAGCAGTATTTTAGTTAAGTCAGTAAGTTGTTTTCGAACTAATAGTGTAGATTTAAGCCTTAGCTTAAGATGGTCGAGAGCTTCTACATCTTTGATAAATAGGCAATTGTTTGTATGTTTGAAGGGTTCAGTTTTTGGGAGAAGAATATCAATACACCAACTGGTTAAAAATGTTCTATGAATAGATTAAATCTCTCTACCTGGTGAATATACTCTTGATAACTGTGTGTTTTTTTCCAAATCTATATATGTTTTTATCTTCTCTTGAATGCTATTTTTTATTTGTGCAAAGTATGTTTCATTTCCTTTCAACTATTGTATAACTCATGTTTACTGATATGAAACCTGTAAAACAATTAATGCTTTGGTGAAGATTTGTTTTTATTGCAACTTGTGGGAGTAATGTTGTTTCGATACATGTTTGATTCATTGAAATACTATTTTGAGGCTTAAAATTCTTGCAATAGATAGTTCATTGATTTATTTGTTGTTTCTCTTTTTTTTTTTACCTCTATTATCTCACTTGCTTATCATATGTGTGCCACCGGCCAAGGAGGACCCTCATCCATATCATTTTTCCAACCAAACGATGTTTTTTTCTCGATAAAACCAACCCTCTAACTGAAAAACAAAATCAAATTATCAAAAAACCAACCATTCCAAACTTGAGGTGGCCTAGCTCTTCCCTTTAGCATTCAGGTGTAAACTTTAGGACCAACATCTTTTGGCGTCATTGTTAGGGAATGGAGTAATGAGATATCTTTCCTTGGGAGAACGAAAATGATCAAATCTAACCTTTGATGGTGAACAAAGATCATACACATTCAAACTTCCATCTTTCACCTAGCAACTCCACTAAGAAAACTTCACAGAATAAATATTGGCTCACATAAAAGGACTCAATAGATCCAAATATGAGCACATCAAATCCACTAAGGATCATCCCAACCGTGAGAAGGACACAGTGGTCTCTGAGCCAGAGATACAACTAAGAAAATCCACCTTAGCCCAGAGATATGCCTCATCCCTCAAGGGTAAAGTTGCAACTAAATAATCTACTTTTGTCCATTTTCATAAGCATATTGAATTTCCTAGCCCCGAGAATCACAATTCCAAGGAACCTCAGACACCTTAAACTCTTGCCTCTACTTCATCATCCAGTCTAGCATCCACCCCTGTAGCTCCAATAAATCTTTAGATTCCTATTTCCCAAACAATGCTTGTTAACACGATGGATTCCATAATTGCTGCCAAATATGCACCCCTGGTTTTTCCTATAGGCTTGGATGCACTCCCAAACACATATTACATGAAATATTTACCAAGATATAATGTGGAAGGGGATGTCATAGTTGAGGAACATGTAGTAGCCTTTTACAACTTTGCAGACAACTTTAACATTGACTATGTAGATGTGGGAATGAGGTTGTTTGTACAAAGCCTCGATGGAGAGGTAAGAAAATCATTATGAGGCCTCCCTCCAACCTCCATTGCAGATATTGATGCGTTATATGAATCTTTAATAAAGCAATGGGGAGATAGAAGGGATTATCTATATTACATCATTGAGTTTGGGGACCCTAAGAGAAAGAACAAAGAGTCTATTTTGAAATTCACCAAGATATTTAATAACATGTATGGTAGAATCCCATATGATATAAAACCAATAGAAACATTTTCCAAGATCTTTATTCCAATGCATTTGATGTAGAATTATCTCTTTTGTTGAGGGAGTGAAGATCCAACACCTTGTTATCCATGCAAGAAGCAACCATTCAGGTTGAGTCCAACATCTTAGCATCAGACAAGTTAAAGACTAGATATGAAAATGACAAGAAGAAAAAAAGAAAGGATTCCCCTACCTCCTCTAACCCAACCACATCTGATCCAAAACGTGATGAAATGAACAAAAAATTGAAGGATTTGACATATGAAATAGCTAAGTTTAAATGGGAATCTAAACAACCAAACAAATCTTTTCAATGGTTTGGGAACATAAATCCCAACCAGTTTAGAAGGTTGAATGATGCCCCTAAGATAGTGCAAAGAGAGAAGAGGAATGTTGATGACCAAAGAGTAGTACCTCCTTTACAAAACAATCATATTGAGGATATGGATGTAGATAGTGAGGCTTTGGATGATGCTGATGTACTTTTCAACAAAACATGTTTTCACACCAGTCACTTAACGCAACAAGATTATGAGGTAGCCCAACTGTCAAATCAATTTTATATTGAGATAGGGGAAGAGGCATTTATTTAAGGCCAACCTAAAAATAAATACGATTTGAGTCCTATAACAGGAACTCCCAAATACACCACCTCCGTTCAGAACTATAAAACAAAAGTTCCTCCCAAGTCAAATCCAAGCAAGGGTGCGTTGACTAAATCTCACCAGCCTCCTCCATTTAAAACTTCTTTCCCTGAAGTAAAGGAATATGATAGGCCACGAGAATATTTAATCCTAGATCATGAGTTGAGAAAGATCAAGATCCCCGTGTCTCTATCAGAAGTTTTGAAAAATGAGCCTTTCAAAAAATCCATTATGAAGGTTATGCAACCACCTACTTTTCCTGTAACTTTTGATGTAATTAGTCTACAGGATGAAAACCCAACCATTACCGTAAGGATGAAAACCCAACATATTGAGTATGGATTTGATGCCTCTCCACCATTCTACATATATTTAAATATCCATGACAATATCCTACATAATTATGTCATGCACTCAAGGACCTCACACACTATCATGTTTAAAGTTGTTATGGAGGAACTAGGCCTGGACATCACCAATCCCTACCAAGGCCTTTACTCCTTTGTCTCTAAAAAAATCAAATGTTTGGGATTAATAAAAGATCTAGTGGTTTCTTTAGTGAAATTACCCATAAAGAGTGTAGTGATGGACATCGTTGTGGATGACATCCCCCTCAAGTTTGGTATGATTATGTCTTGGACGTGGGCTAAGAAGGTTGGGGGATCATTACAAATGGACCTCACTTATGCCACCATCCTTAGTTTTGGAAGAGAGAACATGAGGATATACAGGGAGGACAGATTGGCCTATATATTCAATGACCATCAAAACCCAAAAATCACCCAATTTACTCTATTGAGGATGATATCATCTCATTTGGTTTTCATCTAAACGGTGATGAACCAAAAATTACGAAAAATGGAAAAATCAATCTTTGACAGATCAACATAACAAAGTGTGGAAGATGTATTTTAATGGCTATTCATCAAAAGAAGGTTTTGGGGCTGGTATAGTCCTCATTTCCTCCATGTAGGATATTATAATGCTATCTTATAAGATGGAATTTGAGACTACTAACAATATAGCTGAGTATGAAGCTCTAGTACTTGGATTGAGGGCTGATAAAAACATGGTCGTTGAATATTTGGAAGTGTTTGGTGATTCTAAGTTAATCATCTATCAAGCTACACAACGTAGGCTCAAACAATACATGAACTAGGTGTGGTACCTAGTTGATAACTTATTTCTAGCATTTAACATCTCCTTCATTCCCATATAGGAAAATCAAAAGGAAAATTATTTGGCCTTCACTGGCAGTACCTTCAGACCTCCCATTGGCCCAAATATCAAGTATCAGGTGGAAGTTAGACATAGGAAAAACATACTAGACAACATAAAGCAATGGTAGGTCTTTAGTGATGACTTGGAGCTAAAAATATTTCTGTAGACCATAGAATAATTCTCCAGTATATCAATAGATCAAGAGGGTGAAGATGATGAATAAAAAAATCAGTAAACATCTCACCTGTTGAACAATGTGGTTGGCCACAACATTGTGGAACTTAAAACAAACCACATCCCTAGGGTTCTAGTTCCACTGGAAATTTTATTTGATAGTTATGATGTCTCCAAAGAAACAACCATAAAAAATCAAGAAGAATAAGCGATGGACAACAACATTGGGACTGTTGAAAATCCAAAAGTGGTCAAATTGTCCAAGTCACTACCTCCATAAAAAAAATACAAGTATGTCAAGCTCATGAAAAATATTTCTAATGTTTTTGCATGGTCTTATGAGGATTTAAAGATGTTTGAAACTGACATCATCTAACATAAGATCCCTCTGAAGGCTGGTTCTAATCCATTCACACAAATATTAGGTAATTTAATCCAATGTTAATGGCCATGATTGAGAGAGAGATGAAACAAATGCTTGATTCTAGAATTATTGTACCCTTGAGGTACTTAGATTGGGTGGCCAACTTGTTGCATGTGATGAAGAAGAGTGAGGAAATATGCTTGTGTGTTGAATTCCGAAATATCAACAAGTGTTCTCTAAAGGACAACTACCCCTTGCCAAAGATGGACCATATCCTGCAAAGGGTAGTAGGTGCTCACATAATTTCTTTGTTGTATGGGTACTCTAGTTATAATCAGATAGCATTGAGTGAAAAAGACTAAGAAGAAACAACATTCACCACCCCATGGGGAACATTTATATATGACAAAATTCCCTTTGGGTTGATTAACGTAGGGACCACCTTTCAGAGGGATATAGAATTATCCTCCGTGGGGGAGAAAGATAAATTTATGGTTATATATTTGGATGACATCACCATTTTCTCGAAATCAGATGATGAGAATTTACAACACATCAAGCAGATTTTCTGAAAATGTAGAAGGTATGGAATTTATTTTTATCCCAGGAAGTCCCACTTTGCTATGCCAAAAGGTAAACTTATATGTCACACCATATTAGGAGGAGGTATAAAAGTAGACCCTAAGAAAGTGGAGGCCATTCAGGAAATTGCAATCCCTAGAAACAAGAATTTTATTAAGTATTTTATAGGAAGAATAATTTTTTTAAGGCACTTTGTGCCAAACTTTGTTGAAATCATAAGGCCTATCACTAACATGTTGAAGAAATATGTTGTTATCAAGTGGTCATAGGAGGAAAAATAAGCATTCCAAAGGATAAAACATGCTTTTGTTGAAGCCCCTGTATTAGTTAGCCCTGACTATGCCAAAGAGTTCTTTATATTTTCTTCCTATTTTGAGGAAACCATTGTTGTTGTCATATCCAAAAGAATGAAGAAGGGCATGAACAACCCATATAATTTTTAAGAAAATCCCTCCGATATGTTGAGATGAAGTATGAAATATTAGAAAAACAAGCATATGTATTGGTAAAATATGTAAAGGCCTTCAGGGTGTATGTGTTACAGTTTATCATAACAGCTTATGTTCCTAGAAGTAGTGTCAAAGAGATTCTATTCTAGATAGAAAATGAAGGGAAGCGAGGGAAATTGATTGTAAAATTGTTGGACTATGACCTACAGATAAATCCCACCATGGTGATTAAGGGGAAGGGACTTGCCAAGTTATTATCTGAATCAAATTGTAAGGCACTGAAATTGCATCACACCTTCACCCAATCCAATGTTCCCATGACACAATTTGTACAAGGAAGCATGAAGGTATCTAGAAATTACTCATCTTCACCTTGTTACATAGATGTTATTTACTTTCTGTAGCATCTAGAATGCCCACCAGATTTGAAAAATACGAGAGTCAAGTCTTTCAAATTAAAGGTTATAAAATTCTGCATTTTGAATTAGAACCTGTATTGGAGGCATCCTGCTGGCATCCTATTAAAATGTCTGGATGAAAATTGTTGGGCATGTGTTATATTCTTTGCACGAGTAGTAGTGTCTGAGCGCCTGCGCCGGGCGTGCAGGGGGGTAAGAGGGGGGGCTGCTAGGCCCCCCCTTAGGGGGTGTAGGGGGGGCGAAGCCCCCCACGCGGGGATTCGGGGGCAACGCCCCCGAAATTTTTTTTTGGGCCGACATATTTTCGCCGGGCCAACATATTTCCGAGACGACATATTTTCGGGACCACATGATATTAGGTGGTTTTTCGGCACATGGTTTTTTGCCGATGGTTTTCTATTTTCGGTTAAGGAATTAGGGTTTTGGACTAATCCAGGTCATTTCGTTAGGGTTTTGGATGCCGCTGGATCCTATATGTATATTGTATTGTAAACAATGTAACACAATGTGTATCAATATAATATATGCTGGTTTTCCCGGTTTGGGTTTCTAGGTGAAAAATCTCTGTGTAATGTTTGTATTTGCCATTGTATCTTTTCTGTTCTTTTCTGTGTATCAGTTTGCAGTAGATATTGTACAAGGTTAGAATTTACATTTGGTATCAGAGCTTTATTGGCTTCAGGGGGATGCCTTTGTCGTCAAGGGTTTGGCTCGGAACTGTGATAAGCCTTGTTACAGTGGGAGATCTACGGTATTGTTTTTCAGGTGAGAAGAAATGGCAAGCAATTCAAAGATGGAGATCGAGAAGTTTAATGGGAAAAGCTTTGAGCTGTGGAAGCTCAACATGGAAGATCTTTTGGTGGAGAGAGATCAGTGGATCGCGGTAGATCCAGGTATGGCACCTACAGGAACTTCTGCAGATGACTGGAAAAAGATGGATCAGAAGGC
>JASDQU010256254.1:0-15951 GCA_032191745.1 Picea mariana
ATCCAGCATATATTAAAATAAATCAACGCTCCTTACTTAAACTCGGACCCCCCACGTGCATTCGACTTTTAACGAGGGGGGGTCCGACCTCATATTAAACCTCACATAATTTCTAACGGCCCACAATTTCCCAACCGAATCTACGGTCCAGGTTCCAAGTTGGACCCCCCCAGGCATTCTACGTTTAACGAGGGGGGGGGGTTCGAGTTTTTTTTCCCGCCCAAAAAACCACTTTTGCAACCCTTCACCATTTTCGCCCATTTTCACCATGTCTTCTTCCGACGGGGATACTGAGCAAACGGAGGCGAATTTTAAAAATCCGAGAGAGGTTTTTGGTCAGCACAGAATGAGAAACAAAACCCTTTTTTCGGTTTTTGCAACGGAGTTACGAGAAGAGCAGGTCAAAGGCATCTTCGAGGCCTATTTTTCCAGATTTGCCATTTTTCGTTTCAGTCCCGATTTTGCAGGAGCTGCCACGGCCAGCTGGAGATGAATTTTGCGAAACCGAAGGAGGTTTTTTTCCAGCACATGTCCATATACAATAACCTCTTTCAGTTTTCTCCCAGGTGTCTTCATTGAGGATAAAATCACGTCCGAATGGACCCCTTTTTTCACAGAAAACGGTCCATTTTTCATGGCAGAAAACTCCGAATTTGATGGGAGTGGTGGCTATTTTCGGCCGAGACGGTTGAAACGACTCTCGGAACTTGATGAAGAGATGTATCCTATATATTGAGATGATTTTAATGAAAAAAGGTTGGATCTTCACGCCCTGGAGGCTACCGAGCTGTAACATTTTTGAACTGTTCTGCCATTAATGAAAGAGGCTCTTTACAGGATTCCTGTGCATGTTTACTGGTGATGTGATATTCTCTATTGAATGTTTTCTCGCTCTGTAACCACTTTGTTTTCTGAATCTAATCTGTACGAATAGCGTTATGTTGTAGGATTTATCCCTGATACCCTGCTTCTGATTCTACAGATTTGAATGTTCATCTTCTAAGTATCTTCAATCAAGAGATTCTTAAGTGCTTATTGGTTGGATTTATTTCCTTCTCTTTCTTCTGATCATCATTTAAACTATTGAAGATCCAGTGAGTGTGTTATCTTGCCTTGTGAAGGATTTCTTCATCTTTCTGGTTGTATCTCAGATTTCATTAATTTCAGACCCCATAGCCCAATGGATGTGTGAACTGTCTCAACCAGTTTATAAACCCTTTTTACAACAAAACCCTTGTTCTTCATAACTAGCCTAAGATTTCTGCAAACAAAGCTATATTACACAGAGAGATCCCTCTCTGAGTCTTGGAGGGCTAGATCCAAGACTCGAAGCGGTTCTGATGTTGCCTCTGTGATTGCCCTTTCAGCCTTGGGCAAAATTACAGAGTGCTAACACTTGTCATACCATTTTGTTCTCTGCTCTTGAATGAGGGTGGTTCTTTGAAGTGCTTCCTGCCTAATTTCATCCAACTCATTAAGCTGCAAGAGTCTTTGTTGCTAGGCTTCATCCAAGTTCATGCCAACTTGTACTGTAGTCCTGAAGGTTTTGATCTGGAATTCTATGGAGAGAAGCACCTGCTTCCCATACAACAACTTGTAAGGTGTATGTCCTGTTGTATTCCTCCAGGTGATTCTATAAGACCATAAGGATTCTAGTAATTTGTTAGCCCAATCCTTGTGTTGTAGTTGTACTGTTTTGGTAAGAATGGAATCAATAACTTTTTTGGTAGATTCTACTTGTCCAATTTCCTGTGGATGGTAGGGTGTAGATTTCCTGTGTTTAATTTGGTATTGTTCTGTAACATCTTTGACTAGATTAGAGGTAAATTGAGTCCCTTGATCAGTCACAATTTATCGGCGTACACCAAATCTAGTAAAGATGTCATTAAAAAGGAAATATACCACTAATTGTTCGCTTGTAGCTGGTAAAGCTTTTGCTTCGACCCACTTAGTCACATAGTCAGTACATACAAGTATATACTTTTTCTTTTTAGATGTAGGATTAATGGGCCCTACAAAATCTAATGCCCATTTCTTGAAAGGCTCAATGACTACTTGGGATTGAAGTGGCATTTGGTCTCGTGCAGTAGGCTTACCCATTCGTTGTCATTCATCACAATTGGATACATAAGTTTTATCATCTTTGAAAATATGAGGCCAATAATAACCAAATTGCATAACTTTATACACGGTCCTCTTGTCTGCGAAGTGTCCTCCACAAGGACCATCATGGAAGGCTTGCAAAATATCATGAATTTCATCTTCCCTTACACATCTCCCGATTACCAAATCTGGTCCTGTTTTGTAGAGACAATCATCATGCCACATGTAGTTTTCACTTAGCTGAATTACTTTATGTTTTTCTCTAGGAGACAATTTTTGAGGCATCTTCCCTGTCACAAGATAGTTAGCTACATCTGCATACCAAGGAGTAAATGTAGAAATAGAAAACAAATTTTCATCAGGAAAGTTATCTTCTACTGGTGCGTTATCTCCCAGATGAATCATTCTATATAAGAAATCAGCCACAAGATTATCCTTACCAGGTCTGTCAATAATGTTGATATTGAACTCTTGTAATAATAAAAACCATCTTGTAACTCTAGGATTTGTTACAGGTTTTTTCTTTAAGAATTTGATGGTTGAATGATCAGTGTGTACAAAAGCTTGATATCCTGTAATATAGTGTCTAAATTTATTGATAGCATGGACCATAGCTAGCAATTCTTTTTCTGTGACCGTATAATTAACTTCAGCTAGAGACAGATTTTTACTAACAAAGTAAATAGCATAAGGCATTTGATTTTTCCTTTGTCCAAGAAATTCCCCAAGGGCTGTGTCTGAGGCATCGGTACAAATAAGAAAAGGAAGGGACCAATTTGGTCCTCTTAATACAGGGGTAGTTGACAATTTCTGTTTTAGAATCTCAAAAGATATTTGGAATTCATCATCCCAATTAAATTCAGCTTCTTTAGATAATAACTTGAATAAAGGGGTAGCTAGGCTTGTAAAATTCGGAATGAATCTTCTATAGTAGCCAACATGCCCTAAAAAGCTTCGAACTTCCTTTTGTGAGGAAGGTAGTCTAATTTGTGTGATAATATGAATCTTTGCCGGATCAACTCTCATTCCAGAACCAAAGATGTGATGTCCCAAAAAAATACCTTCACTGAGCATCATCTTTGACTTTTCATTACTTAGGGAAATATTAGTTTCCTTACACCTAATCAATACTTTTTCTAGACTAGTCAAATATCCCTGGAAGTCTTTTCCATGGACTGTAAAGTCATCCATGTAGACTTCCACGCAATCATTGGTCAAGTTAGAGAAAATGGCTAGGAAAGCCCTTTGAAAAGTGGTTGGGCCATTGCAAAGTCTGAAAGGAAGAACCTTATAAGCATAGGTTCCCCATGGGCAGGTGAAAGTGGTCTTTTCCTGGTCTTTAGGTGCTAATTGTATTTGGTTATAACCACTAAACCTATCTAGGAATGAAAAATACTTCTTCCTGGAAAAGGTATCCAACACCTGATCAATGAATGGTAAGGGAAAATAATCCCTATGGGTGGCTTTGTTCAACTCCCTGAAGTCTACACATATTCTCCACTTACCATTTTTCTTGGGAACTATGACAAGTGGAGACACCCATTGACTATCTGAAATGGGGTATATGAGATTGGCTTGAAGGAGTTTTTGCAATTCCTCTTTTACAATATCTTTGAGGGTTGGATTCATCCTTCGCTGAGGCTATCTAACTGGTCTGATTTGGTCATTAGTGTAGATATGATATGTGCATGTGTCAGGGTGAATGCCTTTCATGTCTGCATAATCCCATGCAAAGGCATCAAATTGTCTTTGGAGCATTTCAATTACTTGTGACTTTTGTTCTGGTTCCAAACTATAGTTGATATACAAAGGTTTTACTGGGCTAATCTCAACAAGTTTAGTACTTTCTTCCTTATCTGAGGAAGATGGTGATAAAGTATATAATTGAGTGATATCAGGGTGCCAAGTTTGTTGAAATTTGGAATTGAAAATGTGTGAAAAATCTGCAAAATACCTTGGATATTCAATACAATTTGTATCAGCTAAAAATAAACTTAAGACTTGTTCATCTGATTGTTATTGCATTCCCCTTACCTGTTCAAGTGTTAACAGGGGTCTGATGCAATCTTCTTCTCCATAAGGGTTTTCTAACCAAACAGGTATCTCCTGTGTCGGTTGGGTAGGAGGAAAGAGGACAAGCTTTTGGCTATGTGTGCCATTGGATAGAGTCATCTCACCAGACCGACAACTGATAAAGGCATCTGCTGTGAATAGCCAAGGATGGCCAAGAACCACAGGGTGTCCTGGTTTGGAGGATGATTTAGAATAGATGACTAAAAAGTCTATTGGACATTCCCAAGAAGCTAGAGTGACTATGACATCATCTAGACTTCCTATAGGGCTAATGACTGACTTATCTACCAACTCTATCATGGTTTGGGTTGGTCTTAACTGGTTGATTTGGAGATTTTGCATAGTGACAAAAGGCACTACATTAATTATTGCACCCAAATCAATGAGTGTGTTTGGTAAGGAAATACCATTAATTTCAACAGTGACCGTTGGGTTCCCAGGGTCATTATATTTGTATGGCATTTCAGAAATAAATTCAGATAATTGCCCCACCACCTGAACAAGGGGAGGTTCCTTCTTCTTCCTTCCTAGTTTCTTAAGGCAAAGATCCCTTATGATTTTGGCATATATGGGGATATCCTTAATGGCTTGCAATAGAGGTATTTCTATACATACATTTTGTAATTCATCCTCTATATCTTTGTGCAAGGGTGGGTCAGGTTTCTTCACTAATAGTCTTTCGGGGTAGGGTGGAAGATTAACTTGTTGAGGTATTCGTACAGACTGAGAAGTGATTGGAATAGGAGGGGAAGTCTCTTCTTCTGTAGGGGTGGTTTGAGTGTTTTCTTCCTCGGAATGATTATAATTTTCTTCCTGAATTATTACTCCAGCATTTGATTGATTTACAACTTTCCCTGATCGTAGTTGAATTTCATAGGTGGGAAATGTTTGAACTTCTGTATTCTGCATAGGGTGGGTGAGTCAATTATTAGGGTTAGGGATTGGCTGGGCAGGGATTGTTGTTGGTCTCAGAGGATTGTGGGAAAATTGGTTTTGTGGTTGTTGATTAGCATTTATAGATACTTGATGCTGCTAATTAGGGTTCAAGGGAGTTGTAAATTGCTACTGTATAGGAGGTGGGAGTAAAGCTTGCATCTGTGGTGGGTTAAATCCAGGTAGTAATTGGGAAATGTTTGCAGGATACTGTGGATATGTAGGGTAAGAGGGATTCCCATACACAGGCCCCCTCCAACCTTGTTTCCAAGGTTGAGTTTGGGCTTGTTGAGGTGTCCATTATGGATAGGGCATTGGAGGAGGTCCCCATTGTTGTTGTTGATACTGTGCATTAGGGTCATAAAATATATTGGGGTTTTGTGCTCTCCAATGTCTTCTGAAAGGGTATGGTTTTTCTTGTGAGACTCCTCCTCCCCTATACATGGCTTGTAGATCAAGAAAATTTGGACACTCATATATTGGGTGCTCTAGTGTACACAGGCCATAGATTTCTATGACATTTAATGGACATTCTTTCTCACCATGCTTCTTTCGGAATCTAGGACAAAAGATTGCTAAAACAATCTCTTCTTCTTGTTTCTTTTTCAGTTTTAGGGTATCTAACTGGTTACTGATTGTGCTCAAGATGTCTGTTTTAAAGTTTTGTAATAAGTTTCCTAACTCTATTCTAGTGACAGTTCCTGAGATTTGTCTTGTATTTCTGCTAAAAGAATCTCTTGGTGTTTTGCATGTTTTAGCTTGTCCTCTTAAGTATCTTCTATAGTAATCTGCAATCTCTACAAAAGGTTTTTGGTGCATCTCTTGAACTTAACAAGTTTAAAACTTCTATGCAGTCATCTCTAATACCCTTCAAAAATATGGTTCTTACTATAGCTGGGTCTGTGGTGAATAATTTTGATTTTTGATAGTTGTATAAGAACCTTTCTAAGTAGTCTTCAGTGCTTTCATCTTCTGTTTCCTGCATTTTGAAAATGTCATTTTTAGCATTATCCTTACAATAGTCTTGGTATTTCCATAAAAATGTGTCTTTCATCTGATCCCAAGAGAGGATTGTATTTTCTCCTAAGCTCATGAACCATCTTAAGGCTGAATCCTTCATTGTAGTAGGAAAGAGCTTAAGTTTTTGGGCATCGTTTGAGTAGTTATAACTTCTACATAATATGTCAAACTCGAATAAGAATAAGTCTGGATCTTCAGTTGACATACCTCTGAAAGTGGGTAATGATGATAGTGGGATGTTTTTCATGCTGATGTTTCTGAAAATATCCAAGATTGGAAACCCAAAGGTCTCAGTTTCAGTGGCTGTATTTCCTTCTTCTTCTTCCATTCCACTGATAGATGGTTCAGAAACTGGATTTTCTATGTCTCCTAAACGTTCAACAGATTCACGTTCTGTCTGCCCCAATGCCGATTCTTCCGTTTTAGGTTCTTCTTCTGGAACCTCGCTGGCTCCCCTTGAACTTCCTCCTGGTAGAATTTTTCTTGCACCAGTGTTAGTTGTATTAGTGGGGGGGTTGTTTTTGAATCTTTAGAGCTTACAAATCTACTCTTATTATCTCTATATCTATGCATAAAATGGAAATTTGATTCTTAACTGAATTGAAATCCTAATTCTATCTAGAATTTAAGAAGGCAACCTGGCTTTGGAGAACCCCACTCTAGTGGCCACATGGCTCTTCACTCATGTCTTAAATTTTTTATCCTCCTCCCTCAAGAAGCCTTTACAATCATTCAAAAACTATGCAAACAATCTAAGCTAAAAAGTACTTCCTACCGTTTGCAACTCCCCGACAACGATGCCAAAATGTTGTGCTACTTATATGTTTAGTATAATGCACTCATTAATTATCAATCCAGGATTCATTATCAACAAAGTTACAAGACACTAGTAAGAAAGGTAATTCTAATTTCATGAGTATAGAACTATTCTAGATTATGCATGCTAGAAACAAAGCAAACTAGAAAATCAAAACACACTTTGGTTGTCTTTCACAGAGAGGTTATCTACTTCATTATGGCACATGCAATTATGAGATGGAGTTCTTTTGACATATCAACTTTGCTATCTGACCTAGAAAACTAACTATGCAATCACACTTCTAAAAGGGAAATCACACATCAATCATCACACATAAATCATCAAGACATAGCATGGGTAGTTCAATAGTCAATATAGTGAGTATGTTGTGGTTCACAATGTGTTGTTGTGAACTTCTCTAGTTCTCCTTCAAATATGTCTCACTACCACTGCCAACATTCATGTCCATGAAACAAAATCAAATTCATGAAAAACAAAAACATAGCATATGCAAAACAGGGCAAGTAAAGATCTCTAAGCAATCAAAACATAAACTGAATTATATTGCTATCATCTGAAAGGATCAAATCTTTAGCTAGTTTAACATTTATACTATTGAAATTAACTGCTAACACTAATCTATAAAGATGCTGACCTTTTTTGGGCGATGGACCCTTGCCGCTTCAATAGGTCAGCGATTGGAGTCTACAGTAAGCTTTCTTTCAATCCACACATTACTCTTACTCAAACTTCAAAACATAGAATTAAACTATGCTAACAACTCAACTCACATTTATTCATAAATGATCAAGACATGGAAATAAATGACATCCTTCTATTAAACTTCAACTCATAATCTGTTCTACAATATGTAACATTGTTTCACATGCTGTGTTATACTATCTCTCTACTACCTCCACCATCCTTGCCATGACTATTTAAACAGTCTTAGTCGTGAAACACAAGGAGGTGAAATCTTTAGTAGATCAGTCAATTGTCAAATTTATATATTCGGTTACTTATTTTAAGCTTCATCCTCATGACACGAAGTGTATGAGGATGAAGGAATAAAAAAAAAGAATATCATAGCCTTGATAGAGCTTTGATGATTCAGCAAACATCCAACAATTATCTTTGGTACGATCTGGAGCTAAACTTGGTATATTCTGCTTCCTATATTGGTACCGGATTGTGACAGGTGAGATTCGGTAAATGGTACCAGATCCAAATAGTATGCAAGTGGTTGGTACCGGACTAGAACAGTCTGCGGACGTTGGTACCGAATCGTGATAGTGAATGGTTTGGTACCGGATCTGAATGGAAGGTGCACTTGGTACCAGATTCAGACAGTGGCAATATGGCGCATAAGTACTGGATGGCTGAGCTGATACAGAAATGCTGGACTCATCTAGAGGTCAAAGGTTACATAAAGGTAATTTAAAACATTAGTACATGAAACATTTAGTCTCCTAGCTCAATAAACCACAAAATGCATGAATTCAATTATACTTTACCTTATGACCTCATCAATGGTTAATGGTAGTCTTCTTTTTCATTTATCCAAGATTAGGTAGGCCAAAAAGTAATAGATGAGGAGTATAATAGGGTAGTGGGGATGTCAATTTAGAGGCTCAACACTCTTCATAACTTATGTTTCACCAGAGTCAATCAACAATAAATAATACAATATAGAAGAGTATCGTTCATGGGGTATACTTAACTTAGTATATCTTCTAACAACACTTGCAGGAGTTTGAGGTGCGTGTTGCTCCTATTGTTGCACATTTTTATTTTTTGGTACCTTTGGAATTTCATTTTCTTTCATTTCATCAAACACTATGTATTTTGTGTTTTCCTTTTCCTGTTTGTTTCCCTTCAACTGATCTCTCTACATGACCTTTTCATTGAATACCAAATCTCTACTCCTAATGATTTTATGATTTTTATAATACCATAAGTGATAACCAAAATCATTAACACCGTATCTAATAAGGGTACAATTCTTGGATTTTTCCTCAAGATTTGTTCTATTTTCTTTATCAATATGGATAAATGCTTCACAATCGAAAGTCTTCATAAATGATTAGTTTACCTTTTTACCTATCCATGCCTCCTATGGAATGCCACCATCCAAGGAGCTTGAAGGCCCTCTGTTTATTCAGTAAAAAACAATATCTACAACATCCACCTGCCCATAACTATAAGGGAAACCAAATATGCAATCTCATATTCCTTGCAAGTTCCATGATTGTTGTTATTGGGTAAATCTGTAGATGCGGACATGAACTAATTCCCCTAGATCCACCTGGATCTAGAACAAAACGAGACAGAATGAGACGCTTTCTCTAAGCTGTGATCATTGATTTTACTACCAAAGGAGGAATAGATAACATACCTTATGAATCGCTTCCTTATATCTTTGTTGTCCTTGCTTCACTCCAATGCTATAGTGGAATCAGATCTGCGATAACACAAACCAACCAATGTGAAAGCAACAATAGTAGAATTCAATGACAACCTAAACATGTGATCAAGGAATCATGTAATAACATACCAATCATTTTATGGGAAATAAACGTGCCACCGTATTATATTAATGAAAAGTAGAAGATACAACCGAATTGCCTTGATGCTGGAAGTTCCCTTTTAGTGGTCCTTCGTCCCAACACACACATACACTTTCTCAAAAATTCGCATGAAGATAATCCACAAAATCTTGATAGACAAATAGAGGCCTCAAGCATCACTAGGAACAAAATTCTTCACACAGTCTTCATCCTATTCTTTCATCAATTCTCTGCTTAATATTGCTTAACCTTTCCATGAGAAGCCCATGATTATATAGGATAAGTTGAAGTGGTTAAAGGGATGAGGATGATCCCACCAAATCAGAGAAACTAGTAGGATCACAACCATATGGATGCCACTTCACATTCTAGAAACTTTGTGAAACCTCTTTCCTCTTTTATCTTTGGAACGCTGCCACACCCTGCCTATATAGCAGCCTGTGGAAATCCCATGGGTCAGCTATAGATCAGCCTATGGAAATCATAGATTTACGCACTGTGTAATATATGCAGTTTGCAGACCCTTTCTAAAAAGAAGCCTTGTAGAGGAGGAAAGAAGTTGCTTTTCTCAAGCAAAAAGTCATGTTGGGAGCCTGAACACATGTTTGTGAAATCATCATTAGGGTGACCAAAATAATGTGTAACAAAATTCCCCCCAAAGTATGAGGCTGGATCTCGTGACAACCAAAATACTTTGTAAAAATGCATGTGTGTGTCAGGAACAAGGAGCACACCAATTGTTAACCTGCAAACAATCAAGCATCCACACAATATTATACCATGTCTGAATTAGTTATACCCATGTTCAGACTATAGATGATTGAAATCATAAATATAAGTCATGGGCACCAATGATACACTGTGGATCCATGTCATCAAGATTCTACATAGCCACTAGGAATACACTATGGATATATGTTTCGGAAAACTCAGATACAGACATAGCCACGAGACATACAAAGTGGATCTATGTGTCAATTCAAATAAAAAATACTCCATCGCAACTTGGATAAAAAATGATGAGGTCCAGGGTCTTTAATCCCGTCGTCCGTTAGTACAAATCTATCCATGTGATTACAGGCACTGAAGTCGAACATGGTTAGAAACCACTTGATTACTAGTCATTAATGAAAATCATTAACAAGTGCGAGAAAAATCACCATTGATGTCAATGACTCCTAAGGTACAATAGTACAATCCAACGAGTGTGAATAGATGAGTTGAAGTCGAACACTCGATGAAATCTCTCGACCAGGGATCAATGATTTAAATCCATTGTCAAAAGTGAAGAAACTTGCCATTGAGGCATGTAGGCTCTAAGACACTAAATAATTTCTAATTCTTGTTCCTGGATAATGAGCTGAAGTCGACAGGAAAAGTCTCGTCATAGGAGGGCCTTGATGTATCCCCCATCAAATGACATGAAATAAGTAACATATTTAGGGTAGATCAAAGTACGAACATGATTTGAAACTGACACAAGGAAGGCCGACATGGTAGGAATTGACAATTGCAGATGGCTGACTCAATAGAGGGCTTGGTTGAACTTCTCTTGAACATATGAATGGCATGACATTGGTATTGGCATTATTGAATCAAAGACAACCCAATATATGAACATGCAGAAAGTCAAATGAGAGACAAATGTATTACCCAACCAGGATTCAAATGATGAAGGGGGTGCCGTGTTCAAGAGCAACACTTACTGCCACTAACACAAATACAAAGACACATCTCTTTCCCAAATTTCCCTCCACCATTTCTGGTGAGTACCTCTTTATTTTTACGCAAGCTTGAGGAGGAGGATAACATATGATTGTTGATGTAATCTCATCCTTCGGACGAGTCCCTCGGAGTATGTTTAATGAACCCTAAGAAGGAGTGGTTCGGTCCCATGTGGGTCTTTCGATGTTTGTTTAATGAGTCCAAAGATAGAAAACACAGGGTTTTTTCATATTTTGAGAGTCTAAAAGACACTTACAGAGAACTCTCCCAATTCCTTTTTCGTAAAGTAGTTTGATAGGACCAAAAAAGTGATAAACTATCACCCATCAAACGTTTTCTTCAAATACTTTTACGAGCGTGAAAATAACAAGGTCGCTCGACAATATTTTCATTTTTATGGAGTGCGAAAAGAACTTAAAGGTTACTTCATAAGTTTCATTATTTTTGTGTTACCATGATGAGTACGAAAATATGACAAAAGTATACTCGGTTACGTTCTCATCGATTTTCGAGCATGATAACGAACAAAGACTAAGCTCGAGGTTTTTCTAAAAGACCCTAAAAAGTAATCGTACATGCGACGAAAAGAAAAAAAAATCAAAAAAATTGTCCATACTTCATTGTTCGGAACCCTACTCTTCCCATATGCGAGAAACAAAACACTCACAAGACCATTAGGCTGGTAGGTTTTTGAGAAAATATATTTAAATGATATAAAATATTTTTAGAAAAAGTAAAAAATGAGATAAATAGGGGTAAGAACTCATTTTCACTATTTCATTTGTATTTGGTCAAAAACTTGTCTAAGAGCCCTTTTTTCACCTCATATTTCAGTGGTTGATTGTGGGGAGCACAAGCGATCATTCATTGAATGGTTTGCATGAAAACAATGGGTACCTCATCTTCTTCCTTTTCAATGGTTTAAAATTCATTTCAATCGGTTAAAAGATGATTTTTTGGGTGGATTTTTGGGTTGTAGGCGTGCGTTGGGGCCACTGCAGGTGCCCTATATCGGGGCCTACGGAAATCAAGGATTTCCGCAAGTGCCCAATGGTTCACCTGTGGAAACCCCGCTCTACAACTGAATCCCAGCTATGACAACTAAAAACCCCAAAAGAAAATGATGCGTTGGACCAAAAAGAATTCCAAAAATGATGATTGAAGGTTGCTACCTTCTTTCTTTCATCTCCATGCAGGTATTTTGATTGCAAAAATGTTGGAGTGGAGAGAAAGAGAGCATGAAGAAAATGATGCAATGGCTTTGAATTATCCGGGCACCATAAATTCCTACAATAGTGTGGTTTGTTAAATTTCTTCAAGATCCACGGCATGAGAGCCCAACTGAGACTGTTGGAATATTTGGTCCATATGTGGGACGTGGACCAACAAGTATTTTATGTGTGTGTTCATGTGCTTTCCTTGGACATTGAAGATATTTACTTCTTGATGAGGCTATCCTATTGTGGGGTGCAAGTGACCTTAACAGGAGGTCGAGGTGGTGGTTTTCCGATGAGTGAATACATCAAACGCTATTGTGAACCTAAGGCCGAGCGGCGCAAGGGTAAAGTGGCTATCAGAGGGGTTCATGATCTGACTCTCAGAACCATTCTTTTCACCATTGCATGGATGGCAGGGAGTGCTTCTCTGCACATGGATTTGTAGAGCTACTTTCAGTATTCCATGGAATGCATGGAACCTCATGTGTTTAACTGGTGCAATGGACTCCTCGACAATATGAAGATCYAGTTGACCAAGAGAAAGRAYAGGGAGATGAAGAAGTTTGGGTATGGATCCATTTYGRTATMTTTATTCCTAGAAAGAGTCCCTCACTTATGATTACARGAATATTGGAATATACCAGYGCCACGAGATTCAYGGATGAAGCAATGGTGTGATCTCATGTCCCGGCATGTAGTGGGCCCCATTATTAAATACAATGATACATTTTTTGATTGGCTCAAACCCCAGATCTTGATGATCGATTACTATGTTTATGCTGGGTTGGATTTTCACAATGATATTGACTTGGTGATACCTGAGGGTTCTCAGTGGGGGGACATAGGTAAGAAAAACATTTTTCTTTTATGGTGTTTTTAATATTAAAATTTTTTTTTTTATGTTTTCAATCCAATGACTAATCAAAATATTTTGACCATGCCGATGTAGGTCCATTCCGGCCCCTAGGTACATCCCCTATCCAAAGGCGAGGGGAAGCAGTGGTAGTAGAAGGATGGGATGCAGATGATTATGAAGCAATCGAGCATAATCTGAAGGGTTTGACTACAGGCATCCCAAATATGTTGATCGACGAGGTCCTGAGGCGTTTCCAGCACCATACCACATGCGTGTCTAGTCCACTGAGATGATTGCTTAGTAGGGTAGCACGTGCAGTAGTGTGCTACCATGAGTAGCATCCATGATGCCATTTTGTAGAAGCTATGAGCTTCATATTTTGATATTTTGGTCTTGGGACGAAAAACAATATTTTTTGTAAATTTTTTTTATCGTTATATATATATATATATATATACATGAGGCTTCTACTGGCTTATTTTGCTTTGTATAATACATGTGATGTGTGATTGGATTTATAAATGTCTCATATGTCTATCTAACACGTACTTATCTAATGCATCAGTTAATGTATTTAGACATCTAGGAATGTGTTGATACTCGATATAATCAAAATAACGTTCCAAGAGGTGAATTCGTAAATATACCTGTAACAAAGTAGGACTTCGGATAGAATAGACATTACTTAATTGTAGTACTACTAGCTATGAATCAAGTCATATAACCAGGTGACAAATCCCAAGTGAGATAGAATCGGTCAACAATTCGATGACTGCTTTATACTCTGCTATATTATTGGTTGAACGACTGAGGCAAACACCATGTAGACTGATAAGTTCGTTCGTGGGTGCATAGATTGCCCATGCATCAGAAGCTAGGTTCTGAGTGCTCCGACTAGTGCCATAGATGAAGCTAAAGTGGGGTAACGAAGACTCTGACATCTGGAAACCAAGCACAATGAAAGATAAGTGGTTGAGGGTAGAAACCAAATAATGAAAAAGAACGCAAAAGTAGCACACAATAGTATGATACAGTAAAATACAAGCACTCATGCAAAGATAGTCTAAGAATAGTACTTCTTCAAGTAAAGCCCATTTCTGGGTTCACTCAAAGGAATGCCATAATAATATAATAACTCATAGGCTCCCTTCTCCAACACTCGTTCAACGATATAAGGGCCTCACCACATAGCCTCGATTTTTTTGGCTCCTAGCAAATCACGATCTTGTTCATAGAGGAGAACTAGATCACCCTCAGAGAAAACACGTGGCTTGACATGCTTTTCATCTTAGGATTTTATGTGTTTCTTATGGGTTTCAATAACCAGGGTGGCATCACGATAGACTTCGACCAATTGCATAAGATATAACAGACGTTCTTCTTCAGCAGAGGTGTTTGGGAGAAGTTCAACGACTAGTTTTAACAATGGAATCTCGCATTCAATCGGTAGGACAACTTCTATACCATACACTAATTGAAAGGGTGTAAACCCTGTGGCAGACTTCACGGATGTCCGATAGGCCCATAATGCTGAAAACAACATCGTGTGCTAACTCATTTTGTGAATTCCTATAATCTGTCAAAGCATGGTGATAAGAACCTTGTTGATCGCTTCAACTTGGCCATTGGCTTGCAGATAGGATGGGGTTGAGTTTTCAAGTCGAAGATCCAACTTTTCTGTAAGCTCAGATATCATGAAGTTTCGAAAGTGGCTACCGTGATCAATGATGATAGACTGTGGGATTCCAAATCATGTGATGAAGTGATTGAATATGAATAGTGTTGCATTTTTTCCCATATTGTCGAATGTAGGCATCACCTCGGCCTATTTCGTGAAATAATCCACAGCTAGGATAATGTATCCATGCCCCCCGACTGAGTGCAGGTTACAAGTCATGAAATCGATACCCCATTTAGCGAAAGGGCCAACATAAACTACAGGGTGTAAGGGAGCGGGATGAGATATTATCTTATGATTGTATGTTTGGCAAGCATGGCATTTATGGACGAAAGTTATACAATCTTTAAATAAAGAAGGCCAAAAGTACCCTGCTCGCAAGATATTTTGGGCAGTGGCATACTCGGACATATGATCGCCACATGCTCTAGAGTGGCAATCATTCAAAGATTTCTTGGCCTCATCAAGGGTGAGACAAAATCAAAATATAGAGTCAACACCATGACGATAAAGAGTATCACCAAGAATGATGTATTGATGGGCTTGATAGCGGATGCGACGACGGTCTGTACTAGAGAGGTCTGGTGGGAAATTTTGAGTTCAGAGATAAATGATAATATCCTCATACTAAGCATCATCAAAACTGATAAAAAAAAGGGATTCGTTTGGTAGGGAATCCTCTGCCACATTTTCTGTCTTAGGGGAGGGAAGGTCACATATCAATTCAGTAAAGACAAGGGCCTTCTTCGACTTATCACGCTCAAAATCTAAGTCAAACCCTTGGAGAATGATGATCCATTAGATTACTTTCCCCCTAGCAATTGACGTGTAAGAATGTGTTGCATAGGGTTTCAATTGGAAATGACAATGGTCTTGCATAATAGAATATAGTGACGAAAATGTTGGACAACTTGAATAGCTGCCAAGGCCAGTTTTTCAACATGTAAGTACTTGGCTTCGGTAGTCATGAGACTCCAACT
>JASDQU010256258.1:2543-15950 GCA_032191745.1 Picea mariana
ATAATTTAGCAACATAAAATGGTTATAAAAATTAATATATAATTATTTACAAAATTTAAAATATTTTATTTAATTAAATACAAATTTCAAAGTAATGTGAATCTAATATATATGATTAATTTAACAACACAAAATGATTAAAAATCCATATATAATTATTTATAAAATCTAAAATATTTTATCTAATTAAATATAATTTTCAAAACAATGTGAATATAATATAATCAAGATGAAGAATTATTTTAAACATTTTTTTTTAAATGAAGAAAAATACAATTTTTAGGTGTGGTTACATGCCCAAAACACAATCCCCCAAACCAAAGGAAGATTAATCCTTCAAAATCATAACTCAATCCCAAAATAAGGTTTGTGAATGACCATAACCCAATCATGAGAGTAATGGAAAAAAAACCTAAAGGCTCAGTGAAAATCATTTAAAATGAAGTGAGCTTAGGCCAAAGCCTATCCATCTAAAAAAATCCACCACATTTTAAGGGCCTATCCATCTAAAATATCCACCACATTTTCAAGGATATGTAGACCTTCTTTGGAGAATTTGTCCGTGACCTAGTTCACTTCCCAAAAGATATGTGTGAATTAAATCTAGGTGAAAAGTTCAAGATTTCATGATGTAGGAGCATTGCCTTCAAAGTCAAAATGCAAGCGTGGAGGAAAAGGAACGGCATCTCAGCATGACAGAGTTTCAAATGAGAAATTAACTCAGAATTAAATCGAGTTGTTGAGATATTTTTGAAAGCAACACTTTTAAATATGTCATGCTTGTAAATCCATGAAGGATTGTAATGGGTTGCAGATATGGAGTGTTGACTCTTATCTGGCAATAATTGTTAGTTATTGTAATAGGATAGAGTAGGTAACCACTAATATTTTGATAGGATAGGTTACAGACAAGACGACGAGAGTTCGGGGGGCCTGTCCTTAGATAGTTTGTTGTTGTTGCATTGTAAAAGTAGATGGTGAGATTATGAGATAGGAAGATAGATATACGTAGAACATAGTAGAAGAAATACTATGTAATTTGTATCATGAATGAATAGAACAAACATAATTGTCCCAAATCCTTGGAGTGTGTTCATTTGATGTATGAATGAATGACTGTTATATTCTGTGTATGTGATTTATTCCATTTTCGTTCATGTATTATTGTTCGATAAGTTAATAGTATGAATTTGTGACGAAACTTGATGAGTTTCAATTGTTTCTCTTCTGACACTCGTATGCAAGGTGTGCATCTCGAATGCAAAGAGTTTTTCGATTGAGTCTCAGAGTGACTTAGAGAAGAAGTGACCAAGCATCAAAGAACCAAAACAGAGGAACGCCAGGTGGTCGAGAAGAATTTATTTTCAAGAAATACTTCGATCTAAGTTATCGAAATACCGAGAACGTAAGGTTTGCATGGAAAATCGAAAAACCCTTTAAGGACGAAGCTCATAAGGGATAGTACTTTCCATAAGTGTTAACAAGATCCAAGAGTTGAACTTGTAGGAGGAGCAAAGGTTCAAAACCTTTGATCACTTAGAAAATATTTGAAGTCACAGAGAGATCAAAAGCTTAGGAGGAGGAGTGAATGCGGTCGTTGGATCACAGTGCAACGGATAAAGAAATGTCTGATCAGAGTAAGGTGCACGAGCCTTAGCACTTCCCACACTCAGAAGAGAGAGTTCATCAAGGGTTGAGAAATGAGATTTCTGAAACCTAAAGAGTCGAAAACTCGAAGTAGAATCTTAGTCATTCGATCGCAGGAATAGATCTAAGCCATCAGATTGTTTGTGGTAAACTTCAAGCATCGGATCGCCAGAGTGGATCTAAGCCGTTAGATACCGTGAGTCTAGGAGGAAGCAAGTTTGAAAATCGATATTTCTGAAGCGCAGAGAGCCAAAGGGCCGAAGAGAATATGGATCGTTGGAGCCAGGAGGACACATGTCGACATGTCGAAATATCCAGAGGGAGGCAAAGTTCGAAGAGTTGAAAGACCCAAAGCCCGAAGAGTCGAGAGTCATCGATCTATAAGTTGACACTAGTCAACAGATCACAAGCTCTAGCTAAAGTTGTTGTGGAGTTCAGTTGAGAATTGAGACTGTCAAACCTTGAAGACCCGAAGTGATTCAGAGCCATCAGATCTAGGAGAGATGTGGAATAGATCCATGCACTCCGGGTAAAGTCCCGAAGAAATCCTTGATCGTTAGATCAATAGGACATGCGACAGAAATATGCATACTTCGTGGTGAGACAAAATTTGAGAGATGAAAAGTCTGAAGTCTGGGTACGCAAAGGGAACGCAACCATTGATCTAAGGAGGGCACATGTTGTTGGATTAGAGTCTTCGAATAAAATACAAAGGAGGGAAGAGTTGAAGTTTGAGATCTCCAGAGTCCGTAGTTCCAAAGTGATCAACACCATTCATTTCACGGGACAGGTGTCCACAGATAGTCATCTCCAGAGGATTGGAGTACGAAAGAGAGAAGGGTTTGAGATTTCAAAACCCCGAAGTCCGTAATTGCGAAGAGATCACATCTGTTGATATCAAAGGGACAGATATTTCCCGTGGATTTGGAATACATGGATCTGAATCGTCAGTTCAGGCGGTATCTTCAAAATCATGAGATCGACGATCCCGTAGCATTGCAAGGACAGGAGTTGCACGGAGTTTAAAACATTGAGGGTAGGCCGCAATCCAAACTGCGGTTTCGTCAGAAGGACATGTGGAGGCTTGAGGAGAATTGCAGACCCAAAAATAGTTTGACTTCAAACTGCTTGTGGTCGTGCCCACAATCGCATAGCCATTGCCAAGGTCACATCAAAGAGGGGCCTATCAGAAAATGAGTTAGCGCCCAAACCTCTGAGAGATTTTGCAAGTGTGAAAGGAAAGATCGTGAGTATCATAAGACTGCACCAAAAGGCTGAAAGGACCTATGTTTTATTAATACGTGGGACTATCAAGGTCCTAAAGAGTCGTTTGACTCAGAGAATCGGAGATCCTTTGATCGGGAGGTCGTGTAGCCCTATGGGGGAGTAGGGGGGATGCATCAGGTGGTATCAGAGTTGATTTTGAGTTTGTTTGCAGAGAACATAAAAAAGGAGAAAGAAGGTAAGTTGGTATCAATTGTAGTATCAAAAATTTGATTTTTGTTTATAAGTGACGCAGTGGAATCATGTCACCTAGGAGGCGTAGAGAGAATGTAGAAATGGAAGAAGAAATGAGGCGACTATGAATGATACTAGATGCCATGGAAACAACACAGAGGAGAGCACCATATGCTGGAGATATTAGTGGAGTTGAGATCGAAAAAGAAGAATTCAAAGAAAATGTAGCAGAGGATGTTGCACAAGATCGCTTAATAAAAGTTGTTTCAAATATAGGAGCTAGTGCAAGAATAGAGGTACTAATGTATGAAGGAAATTTGGAAGTTGAAGAATTGTTAGATTGGGTACATGCTATGGAAAAATACTTCGATTATGAAGATATCGAAGAAGACTAGATGGTGAAGCATGCAGTGACAAGACTGAAAGGTCATGCAGCACTATGGTGGGATGAACTGCAAGCCGAACGCAGGATAAATGGTAAGCATAAAATTAAGAACTGGGATAGGATGGTAGCCAATATGAAGGCCAAATTTATTCGAAAGAATTACAAAATCAATCTATTCAAAAGATTTCAAAACCTGATACAGAAAAGCTTATCAGTGATGGAGTACACTGAGGAATTTTACAGACTAAACATCAGGGCTGGATAGAAAGAGAATGAAGATGAAAAAACAACCAGATGTATCAATGGGCTGAGATATGAAATCAAAGAGGAGATCATCATGATGTCGGTTAGTACAGTCGAGGATGCTTATCAAGCAACATTGAAAGCTGAAGAAAAATTGGCCAGGAAGAAAAGCTAATGAAACAAAGGAGGAAACTCAAGCAGAGGTAAGGGAACCAACAGAGAGAAGTTCCAGAAGCTGAAGCATGAAGTTGACAAACAACATAGTCACCATGAGAAAGGTGTAAGTTCTAAAGAAGGACAAAATGGTGCAAGAATCTCTTTTTCCAGAGGAAGAGGAAGAGGAAGAGCTAGAGGAGGCGTAGTTAGATTCTATACCTGTGGAAAGCAAGGGCACAAGTATTGGGAATGTCATGAGAGAGAGAATGAAGGAGGAGGTGAAGAACACATTTTTGAAGCACAAAAACATGTGGAAGCAAAAGCAGCAGAAGGAGGAAAGAACCTCATGATGAGGAAGATTCTTCTTAAACCAAAGAAGGAGGCAGAGGAACCAGTTCAGCAAACAAGTCTGTTCAGAACTACTTGCAAGAAGAAAGACAGAGTTTGCAAGTTTACCATAGATAGTGGAAGCATTGACAATCTAGTATCCACGGAGATGGTGGAGAAACTAGAGTTAAAGACAACTGCACATCCAAACCCATACAAGGTATCATGGTTGTAGAAAGGACATCAAGTAATGGTAAGTCAACAATGCCAAGTTGAATTTAAAATAGGAGGTTATAGGGATGAAATATTGTGTGATGTAATTCCTATGGATGTCTGCCATATTTTATTGGGGAGACCATGGCAGTTTGATAGAAAATTTATTCATGATGGGAGAAATAATACTTATACCCTGGAGAAGAATGGTATGACACATATGTTGTTGCCAATAGAAGACAAAGAGAAAAAGAGGGAGGCTATTTCAAGTATAATTCTCATGAGTGGGAAGGATCTCTTGAATGAATTCAAGAAGGAAAAAGAAATGCAGTTTGTTGTAGTGAGGAAGCTTAGAGTTATCCTTACAAATACTTTTGTGGAAGATTTTCCTGTAGAAATCCAAGAACGGTTAGAAAACTTTGCTGGCATAGTAGTGGATGAGTTACCTCACTCATTGCCACCCATTAGGAGTATAAGCCATCATATTGACCTTATTCTAGGAGCTAGTTTACCAAACAAAATAGCTTATAAGTTGACACCTAGAGAGAATGAGGAAGTCAAAAATCAAGTCCAGGAGTTGTTGGATAAAGGTTTAGTCAGGGAGATCCTAAGCCCATGCGCAGTACCAACTATGTTAAGTCCAAAGAAGGGTGGAGTATGGAGAATGTGTACAGATTCCCGAGCCATCAACAAGATAATCATTAGGTATAGATTCCCTTTACCAAGGATGGATGATTTGATGGATTGTTTGAGTGGATCAAGCTATTTTTCCAAGATAGACTTGAAGAGTGGATATTATCAAATAAGAATGAGAGAGGGAGATGAATGGAAAATAACATTCAAGACAAATGAAGGATTGTTTGAATGGTTGGTCATGCCATTTGGGTTGACAAATGCACCAAGCACATTTATGAGATTGATGGATGAAGTGTTGCAAGACTTCATAGGCAAATTTTTCATAGTATATATGGATGACATACTAATCTTCAGTAAGACAAAGAGAGAACACTTAAAACATTTGACATCAGTGATGGAAAAGTTGCAGCAAGAAAAATTGTTGATAAATCTAAAGAAAAGTTATGAAAAAGGAACTCATATACTTGGGTTTTGTGATTTCTTCAAAGGAATTGAAGATGGATCCAAAAAAGGTGAGAGAAATAAGAGAATGGTCATCGCCAAGCAACATATTTGAGGTAATAAATTTTCATGGGTTAGCAAGTTTTTATAGAAAGTTTATCAGAAATTTTAGTGGTATATGTGCACCCATGTTGGACACTGTGAAAAAGAAACACAAGTCTTTCAGTTGGACAGAGGAAGATAAAAAGAGTTTCCGGGTGTTGAAGGAGAAAATCACAGAACAACCAATTCTGGTCTTACCAGATTTTGGAAAAACATTTCAAGTGAGATGTGATGCAAGTGGTTAGCTATTGGAGCAGTCTTGAGTCTAGATAATAGGCCAGTTGCTTATTTCAGTAAGAAGTTGAATGACGCCAAGAAGAATTATTCCACATATGACAAATAATTTTATGCAGTGATTCAATCTTTGAAGAAGTGGAGACACTCTCTAATTCCTAAAGAATTTGTCTTGTACAATGATAACCAAGCTTTGCAATTTATTACTAGGAAAGAAAAATTGAATCAGAGACATGCAAAATGGGTAGAATTTATGCAGAATTTTACTTGTGTTATTAAACATATTATTGGAACTGCTAACAAAGTTGCAGATGCTTTGAGCAGGATGAGTTTAATTGTACAAGAATTCCAAGTGGAGACCTTAGGGTTTGAACACCTCAAGGAGATGTATAGAGAAGATGTAGAATTTAAGTAAGATTATGAGGCATGAAAGAATCCTTTGTTGGGAGACAGAAGCCCATGGACTGAATATTTGATCCAGGATGGATTATTATTCAAGGGAAGCCAATTATGCATACCGAAATGCTCAATGAGAGATAACCTGCTGAAAGAGAAGCACAGTGGAGGTTTAGTTGGACATTTTGGTCACGATAAGACATTTGCACAACTGAGTAATTCATATTATTGGACAAGCATGAGGGAATAAGTGAAAAGGTTTGTAAACAAATGCTGAATTTGCTAGTATGCAAAAGGAAGACAACAAAACACTGGTTTGTATCATCCATTACCGATTCCAGAAAGGTCACGGGATGCAATCAATATTGATTTTGTTTTGGGATTGCCTAGAACTCAGAGGGAGCGATTCCATATTTGTTGTGGTGGACAGATTTTTAAAAATGGCACATTTTATACCATTCCAGAAGACAAACAATGCTACACACATAGCCAATTTGTTTTTCAGAGAAGTAGTGAGACTACATGGATTTACAAGAAGCATAGTCTCAGACAAGGACACCAAATTTGTAGGACATTTTTGGAGGACTCTATGGAAAAGGTTGGGGACAAAATTGTCCTTTAGTTCAACATATCACCCTCAGACAAATGGATAGACTGAAGTAGTAAACATGAGTCTGGGAAACTTGTTGAGAATTTTAGTCATTGAGCAAGGTCAGTAATGGGATCAGATTATGGCACAAGCATAATTTGCATTCAACAATTCAGTGAATAGGAGCACAAGGAAAAGTCCATTTGAAATTGTGTATGGTATACAACCAAGAGGGATTAAAGAATTCAGATATTTGAATCAAGATGAGTTCCGAAGTGTTGGAGCACAGAATATTGCAACAAAAATGCAGTAACTCCATGACAGAGTCAAAGAACAGCTGCAGAACAACAATCTGAAATATAAGAGAAGTGTTCATCAAAAGAGGTGAGAAGTTCAATTTGAGGTTGGAGATGAAGTTTTAGCTCATTTGAGAAAATAGAGGTTTCCAAGAGGAACGTGTAACAATTTGAAGATGAAGAAGATAGGACCATGCAGGATTCTTAGAAAATTTGCAGCCAATTCTTATGAAATTGAGTTGCCAGACAATGTTGGGATATCATCGATATTCAATGTTACAATCATGTATCCATACAGGAGACATGAGGCAGGAGAATCAGATGATCAAAAATAATTTTAGTGGGAAGAACAATTCCCCACAACAGAAAAACCTCAAATGGAGAAAATCATTGAACAGAGAGATGGAAAGAAGACCAGGAGGAAGACATATCCTAAATATTCAGTGAAGTGGAAAGATCATCCAACGGAAGATGCAAGTTAGGTCACAAAACCTGATATTTTGAAGCATGGAAAGACAGTGCAGAAGCTCATGGACAGGAGTCCATGAAAATTTTAACTAGAGGAGTGTGATGTAGGAGCATCGCCTTCAAAGTTAAAATGCAAGCATGGAGGCAAAGGAATGACATCTCGACATGAAAGAGTTTCAAATCAAAAATTAATTCAAAATTAAATCGATTTGTTGAGATATTTTTGAAAGAAACAATTTTAAATATGTCGTGCTTGTAAATTCATGAAGGACTGTAAGGGGTTGCAAATATGGAGTGTTGACTCTTATCTGGCAATAACTGTTAATTATTGTAATAGGATATAGTAGGTAACCACTAAGATTTTGATAGGATAGGTTACAGACATGACGACGAGAGCTTGGGGAAACGGTCCTTAGATAGTTTGTTGTTTGTAAAAGTAGATGGTGAGATTATGAGATAGGAAGATAGAGATCAATAGAAAAGAGTAGAAGAAATACTATGTAACTTGTTTCATGAATGAATAGAATAGACAGAATTTTCCCAAATCCTTGGGATGTGTTCATTTGATGTATGAATGAATGAATGTTATATTCCGTGTATGTGATTTATTCCATTTTTGTTCATGTATGATTGTTCGAGAAGTTGATAGTATGAAGTTCTGACGAAACTAGATGAGTTTCAATTGTTTATCTTCTGACACTCGTATGCAATGTGTGCATATGGAATGTAAAGAGTGCATTGATTGAGTCTCATAGTGACTCAGAGAATCTTAGGGAGAAAAAAAGGAAAATTAAACCAGGTGCAAGGTGTGCACAATGTCAAAAAGAGACCAAGCATCGAAGAACCAGAAAAGAGGAACGCCAGGTGGGCGAGAAGATTTTCTTTTCAATAAATCCTTCGATCTAAGTTATAGAAATCCAAAGAATGCAAGGTGTGGGTGGGAAATTGAAAACCCATTTAAGAATGAAGCTCGTAATGGATATCAATTTTCATAAGTGTTAACGAGATCCAAGAGTCGGACTCATAGGAGGAGCAAAGGTTCGAAACCTTTCAACACTTAGAAAATCTTCTAAGTCATAGAGAGATCAGAAGCTCAGGAGGAGGAGCGACAGTGGTTGTTGGATCATAGTGCACGGATCAACGATCATTTGATCAGAGTAAGGTGAAAGAGCCTTAGCGCTTCGCACACTCAAAAGAGAGAGTTCACCAAGGGTTGAGAACTGAGATTTCCAAAGCTCGAAGAGATGAAAACCCGAAGTAGAATCTCAATCGTTTGATCGCAGGAACAGATCTAAGTTGTCAGATTGTTAGGGGTAAAATTCAAGCGTCAGATTTCCAGAGTGGATCTGAGCCGTCAAATATAGTGAGTCCGAGAGGAGGCAAGTTTAAAACTGGAGATTTATGAAGCACGGAGAAATGATGGGTTGGAGAGAATCTGGACCGTTGGATACAGGAGGACACGTGTCAACAGGTCAAAATATCCAAAGGGAGGTGAAATTTGAAGTGTTGAATGAAGCCCAAAGAGTTGAAGAGCATAGATTCATCGATCTATAAGTGGACACTTGTCAACAGATCACGAGATTTGGGTACAGTTGTTGTGGATTTCAGTTGAGAATTGATACTGTCGAACCTCCAAGACTCGAAGTGATTCAAAGTCGTTGGGTCTAGGAGAGATGTGGCATTGATCCATGCACTTCGGGTAAAGTCCCGAATAAATCCTTGATCGGTAGATCAAGAGGACACGTAGAAGAAATCTGCATACTTCGTCGGGACAGAAAATTTGAGAGTTGAAAATTCGGAAGTTCAGGTACGCGAAGGGATCACAGCCGTTGATCCGAGGAGGAAATGCATTGGTGGGTTAGAGTATTTGGATAAAATCCAAAGGATGAGAGGGTTGAAGTTTGAGAAATCTGGAGTCCGAAGCTCCGAAGTGATCAGCACCGTTGATCGGGACAGGTGTCTGCAGATCATTAGCTCCGGAGGATTGGAGTATGGAAGAGAGATGGGTTTGAGATTTCAAAACCCCGAAGTTCGGAATTGCGAAGAGATCACATCCATTGATCTCAAAGGGAAAAATCTGGCTTGTGGATTTGGAAGACATGGATCTAAATTGTCAATTCAGGCATTATTGTCAATATCGCGAGATCAATGATCCCATAGAATTGCGGGGACAGGAGTTGCATGGATTTTAAAACATTAAGGAGGGGGGCGCAATCCAAACTGTGGTTTCATTAGAAGGAAACGTGGAGGCTTGAGGAGAATTGTAGGCCCAAAAGTAGTTTGAATTCAAACCGCTTGTGGTCACGCCCGCAATTGCATAGTCATCTCCAAGGTCACATCAAAGAGAGGCCTATTAGAAAATGAGTTAGCGCTCAAACCTATGAGATATTTTACAAGCGCTAAAGGAAAGATAGCGAGTATCATAAGACCGCACTAGAAGGCCGAAAGGACCTACGTTTGATTAATACATGGGACTATCAAGGTCCTAAAGATTCGTTTGACTCAGAGAATCAAATATCCTTTGACCAGGAGGTCGTGCAGCCCTATAGGGGAGTAGGGGGGCTGCATCATTTCATGTATCTCATTGTGAGTGAACTGAGTGTAACATTGTATAACTAAGAAACATCATTTAATACATTGACGACGAGTCCAAAGTCACTGAATAATTGAAGATAATGCAAGCCTACTTATAGTACAAATGTAAGGAAAAGAAAAAGATTCATATACTCCACATAATTATTGGTTCATGACCCAATGTTTTCCTTGATATGAAAATAATTTGAGTCACTTAGATACACCATTATGCCACATCCACAAAAATTGTTGTGAGACACTATGTCAATGAAACACTAGGGAATGGCTTTGTCGACCCAAAGAGGACCCATAGATTAGGATTATTTTTTTCCATCTAAGGTATTATATAAAATTGTATAGCCCCAACACATGAATAAATGTTTTAAAGGAAGGAATAACTTTATCATCAAATACTATTGAGTTTCTAGCTATCCAAGTTCCCCACATGGCCAAGAAAGGAAGGGCTTTGTAAGGGTTCTGAGAAACATTGGAAAACCAATCATAGAAACATGCTTCAATAGAATCATTGCACCATAGATTGGATAAGTCCAAGTGGCTTTCCATTTATTTACAAACTTGTTGTGAGTATACACAGGAGAGAAATGATGTGAGGTTGTATATTTAGTATTTCTACAAAGCAATCATATACCAAGACATGTTTTGTGTCAATTACTTAGCTCTTCTTGGTTCATGATCTTGTTATTGAGTGTCAACCACATAAAAAGAATATATTTAGGGGAAATTTCACTTTCCATAGCTTCTTCCACCGCCAGGAAACCTTAACAATCCTAGCACCAAATAGAGATTCATATCCCAACTTTACAGAGTAGCAAGCACATGCCACATTATACCACAAAATGAGCCCTTCCTCTGATGTGGAATCCTAATGTGATCCTTTTGAAGAGAATACAAGTATTTTTTCCATTCAATTGACCAAGCCCTTACTAGGTGCAACTTACTAACACTCAGCTAGCCTTGGTCCCATATACTACTAGTAACTAGATTAAAGATTTTGTTTGAAGTAACCTTACCAATCAACTAAAAGTAGTGGACCAAATAATCATAAAGAAAAATATGTCTATCACAACTTGAAATGGCATTGGAACCACCTCTAACCTAATATCCATTACCCACCTTCCAAGCTAGAAAGGATCCAATCACAAGGAAGGCCATAGTCAGTGCTTTCCATTGGTCGGAAACATTTTGGATGATTCTTTTCTCTTATGTAATACAATCCAAAAAGGTATTAGGAGGAATATACTTTTGGATAAATATCCTTTTCTAGATATTTTCATTAGTGATCATGAACTAGAGAAATTGTGTGGCTAGTGACTTTCCAAAGAGATGGATGTCCTTCATCCCCCATCCCCCCTGGGCCTTTGGAACTGCAATCCTTCTCCACTTAACCCAATGAGAGCCTTTATATTCAGTTCTTCCTTGCCACAAAAATTTCAAGCAATATTTCCTAATTTGTTCTAATATGCCTTTTAGAATATGGGCGAGAGTATGCCGATAAATTGAGATGGCCTCCAACACATATTATACCAGAACTAGTCTCCCACCTCGAGATAACCATCTTTACTCTAGTATGATATCCTCTTCTCCACTGTCCTTTTCATCCACAACTAATCTATCTTGGAATAGTTAAATTGGGTTTTAAGTAGAACCCCAAATACTTAAATCCTTCACTAATATCAGAGGATCAAAATTATAAATATCAGTTCATGGAAAAATAAATATACTCCAATAGTTTATATGTGAATAAATATGATTTAGCTTCATTTAATTCCATACCAGTAGCCTTTTTATAAATAAGGAGAACATCCTTCAAAACCTCAAGTTCACATTCTAGACCAAAACAAAAGAGTAAAACATCATCAACAAATAACAAATTGGATAGACTCTCTCCTCTACCAATCATGATTCCCTTCACCAAACTTATTCTTCTTTCATCATCCAGTATTCTATTAAGACGTTCAACAACAAGAAATAAAAGGTAGGGGAAATCAAACAACCTCGATGAATCCCCCTCAAGGATATAAAAAATCTGATGTTTCATTGTTAATTAATACAACAAAAGAAACCGAAGAAACACATGCCACGATCCACTTAACAATGGGAAAAGAGAAACCAAGATTTAATAAAAATAAACATAAATAAATATAGGAAAATTTATCATAAACCTTAGATAAATAAATTTTTATAACTACAACCAGATCATTCGAAAGTTTGACAGAGTGTAAACCTTCTTGTGTAGAACCTATGGCTTTTGGATTTTCCTACCCTCCATAAAATTAAATTGTTTAGTAGAAAGTATTTATATAATAGTGGTTTGAGTCTAAAAACCAAAACCTTGGAAATAATTTTGTAAAGGCAATTACACAATGAAATTGGTTGAAATTCATCAAAGGTTACTGGGAAATCCACTCGTCAATGTGCATGTGGTGGATACGGCATTTTCTTAGAAAAACTTTGGACAGTATACTACAAAACAACAAAACAAAATGTTTTTAATAAAATAAGAAATTGAAACTAAAGAAACACATTTATGAAGAGAAAAATGTTCATCTCACTTTGGACATGTTGATTTATCATCATCTCCTTTCCTACATCGACTTGTTATCACTGAGATTCACCCTCATACTACTAGAGGATAAGCCCAGTACCCATCAAATAATTTTGTAATGGTCAATTTATGATAAAATGTCAAATTGAAAAAACTCAGCATAACAATGCTCAAACACAGAAATTTCTAGGCAAGATGCATAAGCAAGTGAGGTCTTGGATAACTTCAGTCAGTGATTTAAAGATAAGTGTGGGTAGAAGGAAGAATTTAATGAGAAGGATGAATAAGTCTACTATGAGAATCATGCCTTACTAGCAGACAAATGAGGAAAAATATCAGACACAAGAACTTCTTTGATCTAAAGTTTAGAACACTGATAACAATTGCAACAACATCACAATTGATGCAGACCCCTTTGTTAATATTATGGCGGCTGCGGGAGGTATTTACCCCCATGTGTGAACCTGACAAGAGTAAAAGACTCTGGAAAGAAAGAGAAACCCTAATGAGTTGGCTAATAACCCTAGAAGCCTTGTTGGCTCAAGAAGATAATTTATATTAGGCTATTAGCCTCCAAGAGAAGAAGTTGGCCAAAAATAATAATAATATACTGAACAGACACTATCCAGAAGGAGAAGTTGGCCCCAGCAAATCTGGCAGAACCAATATAAATACA
>JASDQU010256259.1:438-11320 GCA_032191745.1 Picea mariana
CATGAACTAAAATTATCATTCTCATCCCAAGTCTCCCTTCCATCATTACCACGTAGGAAATTCATACAACTCCATCATGGAGCTTGTTTGGAATCATCGCAAGGATTCCAAACGAGCCCAAGTTATCATTCTAGCTTCTATCCACCTGCATATCATAAATATTTCTTATTGTTGAAACCTTGTGCTTTCGAGATCACCATTTAACTCTGTTGCAAAGTTGTTCACGTTTATAAACAAAACCCTTCCCATTCTTTGCAGTGTTTGTTAAATTGGCCAAGGTAATACCCCTATTGGAACCCACATTTGAAGATGGTGGTAGATCACCATGAGCCTGCATCTTGACAAGATTTCAAATCCATACCAGAGTATAATATGTGTAAGAAAATGTTCAAGGAAGCATGATGGCACCTCTTCTTTGCTAAATTTTTGGGATTTAATGATAAGGTTTCCCTTCAATTCACGCAAAATTTTAATGGACGATTGGCTAGGGTCAGGAATTTAGAAATTGAAGTGATAGAGGAAACCCTAGCCAATGTCACGGGTATCCCCATAACCAGAGAGCATTGGTTCAAGAAATTAACACTTGGGAAGGAGACTTGCAATCGGTTCCTGAAAGCATAACATCAGAACGCAACCTGGGCAAAGGGGGTTCCAAGAGCATGCATTGTGGACAAATGGCAAGCGCCATTGGCAATTCTACGGAGTTATTTAACCTACGAGGGGAGGTATGCTCTTACATATCAATATCATATTCGAATCTTACTACATTTTGAAGCTAAGGATCTGATAATTTTCCCTTACTACCTTTGGAAGATTCTGGAGAAGATGTCTAAAATGGTCAAGAAAAATAGTCAAAACCCTCAGAATATCCTATACCAACATGGTTTGATAAAAATTTTAGTGGAGGTTGAGCTCTGTAAAATAAATGAAACTTGGGAACACATTTTGAATACAAATACATTTGTAGACCAGATACCTATAACTGTGGTGAAGAGTCCAAAGAAATTGGGTAGAAATACAAAGAGGAAGGACTGTGATGAATACCTCATCTCTCTCAAAGCCAAGGGTTTCATCTCTCACCTGAAAAGACCAAGGAATTTCAAATCTTCAAAGGGAGCTTCAGTTGTTAAACCATTGTTTGCACCTCCTCTAGTTCACAGGATCACTCAAAACATGGTGAAACAAGGAAATGCAGAGATATCCTTGCCAAAGGAAGAAGTGCACTTGAAGAAGAGGGATAAACCAACCCCCATATATCCACAATATGAAACAAGGGAAGTCTTGATTTGTTTATATTGTGAGGACACCTTGCCTATCGCAAAGCTCCTTAAAACTTCCAAGCGACGAAAGATTAAGGATCAGACTCTATTACATAAATCATTCTCAAAACCTAGTCACCAAGAAACTAATGACCCTGTTGAAATAGACATACCAACAGAAGGACAAGTACAATTTTCCATCTTTCTAGAGGAAGAGAAGGGTAATGAAAGAGTTTTTGAGGATATTCAACAACCTGTTGAGAAGAAAAATAAACCTAGAACTCCAAAGACCCCAAGTATAATTATTCTTGGACCTTCCAAGAGGGGATTTGATGAGTATGAAGGCTCAAATGTTTCTTTAGTGGAGTCTATTGTTGAAGGACCCTTGGATAAGAAACTTAAGAAGAAAGGCAATAAGATTAAAAATATGGAACATGAAGTGATAGAATTTTCTACTTTGAATAGGTGCATAGAAAGAGAAAATAAACAGTTAAAAGGGAAGAGCAAGAAGTTACAAGAAGAACTTGAGAAACTCCAGTCATAAAATAAGAAGATCAATAGAAATATGCATAAATTTCTTCAACCAGAGAAGTTGAGAAGGAGTGGTAGGTTGGGAAAGAAATACTCAGGCCTCAACATTTTGATCAATGCAACAGGGCTCTCTTAGTGGTTGAAGAGGGTAGACTTCAATTTTGATCAGTTTTGTGGTGTCTTTGCATAAGGACATGCAAATGGTCAAGTGTGGGGGTAATGTTGAGCTCCCATTTTGTCACTCACCAGACACATTTTGGCCACCAATTCCCTATCTATGCATCTAAACCTAATTTACTGTCATCTGTTTTCACCTATTTGCAAGCTTAATACCTTTGACAAGTGCTTGAGGTAAAAGTATTTTTATTTTGATATTTTTCTGAGTTCTTAGTAGATTAATAAGGATTCTTAAGCTATATTTTATCAATGATAAAAGTTATTCTCATCTTTTTACTGTGACAATTATTCTTGCACCATTTCAGGCATTCCAGTACCAATACAGACATTCTGGTCCCTGAGTTTCTAACTTCTCCTATTTCCACACGCCCAGATTGGATTTGTCCATATGGGTATTGTTGATATGATTGTCGAGATGGATGTTGACCTATTAATTCATGCCCAACCTTCTCCTTGTCAGTGCGAGACGTCAAGTAAATGGATTGTGATGATTGTTTGAGTTTCTTTTTGTCAAGTTGCCTTATGTTTTAATGAATGACTGATAGGTTAACTAGCTCTCTTTCTCCTTGGGAGACAGATTAGGATATACTTCTGTCCTTTGCCCACACACATTGTGTTTGTAGTTCATCAGCTTAGGAACCTGGTTGACAATTAAAAGGGGGTTTAATACAATAATTAATTTACCCAACAATCTCTAGATGGCAGTTTTAAATGGATGAGATTGAAATTTGTTATGATAATGTTATAAGATTTGAATTTTAGTGAAAAATGATGGAAAACAAATTCCAAAAAAATTGGAAAAAACTATTGGAATGTGTAATGTTTTAGTTTTAATTTGTTATTGAATTTTAGTTTTGATGTTGATTTTGGTTTATGATGTATATGATGTTTTGGTGATAGTTTTATAAGTCTCGAACTTATTAAAAATTTGAAATATGAACTTTTCATGGAAGCTAATTGTTCTATATCGATTTGTAAATGCTCATGGAGGAGAAGTAAACAATGAGAAAATCCATAATTGTGGATGGAATATAAGTGGACTTCTTTTTCAAAACATGTCAAGAATTTTAGACTTCCCATACTTACCAAATTGGTCATCATTTAAATATTTGGGAACCACAACATTGTGGGCCTACCTAGTGTGCATCGTTAACACTTCTCATGGATTGTATTTGTCCTCGTCGATAGAAAAAGATATAAGAATCTTGGGCTTGGATTAAACAACATCTACAACAAGATATATTCCAAATGAGTAACTTGGATCTTGAAAATAAGAATAAAACACACAAAACTTTCCTTTAAAAAAAAATTATTCGGATACACTCACCACTAAAGAGGTAAGGGCATTCTTAACGCTCTGTATGGATGAAGAGTATACTATGGTTACGTCAGCTTTATCTTTGACTGTAGTTTTTAGTGGTTTTGGAGGGGAAGTCTTCATAGGAGAGTGATTCTACTTTCTTTTCCAGAGTGTTCGTCAAGCTCTCAGACCCCTAGACTTAGTGGGATGGAACCTTTTCTTCCTCTCACTTTCTAACCTCCTAGCTTGACATGTGTTGAAGATCTTCTTAACCGCTTAGGCTTCCAGACTGACAGGCTCTGAGTTGATGGGACCCTAGTCATGTATGTCTTGGGTCTTCTATCTTTTCGTTCTTTACTACTGACCTTCCATCATACATTTTATCAATCTCGATGAGTTGGAACATTAGTTGGTTAACGTTTTTCTACTGAGTTGGTAGTTGTTTTAAGGTAGGGTGGTACGCAGATATGGAGGGTGAGGTCAGCACCCACATGGGTGTAGACGAGGAGCCTTGGGATTAGGCGAGCTTCCTTTCAACGATGGATGAGCTTTGTAGGCATAAGGGTAGTAGAGTCACACTAAATGTGAATTTAAGCGAGCCATTAACACCCTTGGCAAAGTTTCCTTTTTCCACTACCACCGGTTCAAAGCAGTTTCACCAGTCTACTGCAGCGTCAAGTCTTTCCCTCTGCAAGGAAGCTTCTCGTCTTCCTGGTGTGGTTTCAGAAGTTTTAACTGTTGGAGATTATGATAAGGTGAATGGTTTACAAGGAAAAATAGCAAACGAGGCAAGATTGAATACTATCTGCAACACTCAGACATTGGAGAACAAGGGAGGTGGCTTGTTGGGGAAGCAGGGTTCTCCAAAGTGCACTGTGCGGGCGTGGAAGCCAAAATGAACCAAATGAAAAATGGTTCTGGGCTTGGATGTGCGACTTGAAGAGTCATGTTCACTGGCTATGTGTGCTCTAGTGGGAAGGTTGGCATACTGTTTGCTATGAAAGATGTCTGTCTCGAAGTGGATGTGTGTTACATGGGAACCCCTCTTGGGTTATTCCTCGATGTTATTGACTCAATCGAGGGGATGGTTCATCTTTTTTTTTAAAACTTCGGAAGACTCAACTCGAATTTTAGAAAGTTTCTGGGCTTTTGAGGGTGGAAACCTCATGCTAAAGAGGTGGTGGATAAGGTTTGACCCGACGACAGAGTATTTTAGCTACCGTCACCTCTGGGTCCTGCTTCCGGGTCTTCCGCTACAGTTGTGGAATGTCAAAGCTTTGGAGGCGATAGGAATTTTATTAGAATGTTTTATTAAGGTCGATGAGGACGCTTTATAGTATACAGACAAAAGGATGGCTAAAGTCCTCGTGGAAGTGGATATACACGCTGGTCTGCTAGAAACTTTGGAGATTGAATGGAGGGGACTTCTTTTAGTCCAGAGATTAGATTATTTGGGTATATCATTCGTGAACCGGTCATCTAAGGAAGGAATGTCATCATGTTTATGGAGCTTCTATCGAGGAGGACTCCTCGGAGGAGAATACATCAAACTATTACTCTCATGGGACGGACGCGCAGGAACCAGAAGCTTTTACGGGAGCGCGGGATATGGATAGTCCAACATATTTGAACAAAACCTTCATTGGTAAGTTGAGACACTATTGTCCATCTCTGTATTTAACTTTGTCTACATGGGAAAGAGATCACCTTGATACTTTCTTCCCTTCAGAGTCGAGTTTTCCTTCGGCGACTATTAAGACTGTGGACAATGAGACTATTTTAGAGAGTTCAGATCCGCTTAATGAGACTGTATTAGTGAGTTCAGTTTCTCCTAATGCTCGGAGTGAGCCCACTCCTTCCCTTGTTGTTAACCAAGTGTTGAGTAACAATGTTCTTCCCGAGACATTGTTGGAGGAAGATTCACTCCTTGTACCTGGTTATGGAGAACCCGTCTCCAGTGAACAATCCTTGGATAGGATGCTAACGACCTTGGTACCATCCTACAAAGATGTTTCTAGTCCTATCCCGATCTCAACTTTCTTGGGGAAATAAGTTGTGGTTAATGTGGGGCCTAGTGATGCTTCTAGAGCTTCTGGTTATATAGGAGTCTCAAATGGGAAGGACCTTGCATGCTTGTGGGCATTGGGGCTTGAGTTATCTCCTGTAAAAACTAGAAGTGCTCGTAAAAAATCGAGGACAAACCTTTCCTTTTCAGCTAACCAACTTTCTTCAAACGTTTATCAGGGGGCGCTTAGAGGCATGAAATCCCTTGCAAGGGCTAAATCATGATCCTCCTCTCCCTTAATATTAGAGGGGTTGGAGGACCCCTAAAGCTGGCCTCCATGCGTAGACTTATCTCAAAAACTTTACCCAATATTATCTTTCTACATGAGACTCTAGTGGACGAGGAGAAGGCTAGGAATTTCATGTTTTCACTCAGGCTGGAGTGGATGTCTTTTGTTGTTAGTACAATGGGAAATTCAGGTGGCCTTCTGGTGTCTTGGGACCCTAGATTTTTTAAATTTTTGCATGTCCTAAGTTGTGGCAGTATTTTCTTGTCAGGTTCCAGCTTAGTGGATAAACGAAAGCTTTATCTTTTGAATGTATATGGCCCATGCACAGACCGCAAGATTTTCTAGAAAAAAGTGGAAGACATGGGACTGTTAGCTCATGATGACTTGATAATGGCAGGGGACATGAATTTCACGTTAAATTTAGATGATATTTGAGGCATAAAAGATCTGACTGATCCTTTAGCCGTCTTCTTCAGGGATTTGTTTGAAAAAAATAAATTAGTGGATGTGGCACCTGCTGAGTTGGCTCCTACGTGGCGTAATGGTAGATCTGGAGAGTCTGGAATTGCTAAAAGACTTGACATAATATTTGTGCTGGAGGATCTTATTGTGCCAACTTTGAGATATAGGTCGTGGGTCGAATATCCTTATTTATCCAATCACGCACCTATATTACTTCAATTGGACATTGGGATACCGATGATCGCTCACCCTTTCAAGTTTAATCCAATCTGGTTGCATGATGATTCATTTGCCTCTTTAGTTCGTGAAGTTTGGACTGATGCACAACTTCATCAAGTTGAAGGGGCACAAAGGAGATTAGTCGGGAAGCTCTAACTTCTAAAAAATCGAGTTAAAATTTGGTCGAAAGAAAAATGTCTATGGGATAAGATAGAATTGGAAAAGACGGAAGCTAAATTGGTTGTGCTCTATATTCAGAAGAATCAAGGAACACACACTGCATATTTTGAACAACAATTGATGTTCTTAGAGTCTGAGCGCAATAAATTTCTGCTGGAAGAGGAAGAACGGTGGCGCCAAAAGAGCAGGGCCATCTGGATTAAGAGTGGAGATAAAAATACGAAATTCTTTCACTGTTTTGCAAGCTACAGGAGGAACAAAAAACACACTTGGGAAATAAAAGATGAAGTTGGACTGGTTCACTCAGGTCAGGAGGCCTTAAAGGATGAAGCAGTCTCTTTCTTTAATTCTTTCTATCAGGACACATAACGAAACAACATTAGGGTTCAGTTAGATACTGTTAGGTTATCCTACGCTTGTTTTGGAGGATGAAGTAGCAACTCTTGAGAAGCCTTGTACCATTGAGGAAATTTTAGAGGTTCTAAAAGGTTTTGCAAAGGACAAAAGTCTCAGCCCAAATGGGTGGACTGTCGAATTTTTCCTACACTTCTTCGACCTAGTTGGGAAATATTTGCTTGTTGTTGTGGAGGAGACTAGGATCCGAGGTGAGGTTATCCGACTGATCAATTCTACTTTCATTGCCTCGATTCCAAAAGTCAACAATCCTAGCTCCTTCAACGATTTTCTTCCTATCGAACTGTGTAATTTATGCTATAAGATTATTGCAAAAGTAATTGCGAGGAGACTCGGGCCAATCCTCTCTCTCACTTTGTCTGAAGAACAATTGGGTTTTCTGAAGGGAAGACATATTTTAGATGCCATAGGGACAACACAGGAGTGCCTTCATAGTATCAAGGCCAAAAAACTTCAAGCTATCATCCTGGAGTTAGATTTTAAAAAGGCCTATGATTGCACAAACTGGGATTATCTGAGGTTTATGCTTCTCCAGTGTGGCTTTGGACTTCTTATGACAAACTGGATTATGGGTTGTGTTGCCTCAAAAGCATACGTCATCCTGATCAATGGTGAGGCCACTAATTTCTTCAAAAGTGGTAGAGTATTACGACAGGGCTACCCATTGTCACCTCTTTTGTTCATACTTATGATGGAGGGCCTTAGTCTTTCTCTTAAAAAAAGTCAATATGAAGGGAAGTTGTCGGGAATCAGGGTTTCTAGTATTATTAAGATCCTCCGTCTACTCTTTGTGGATGGCCTGCTAATAATGTCCAGAGCATCGATCCTAGAATGGAAGTAAATCAACAAAATTCTTAACTCCTTTTGTTGTGCGACGGGATTGATGATCAACATCCAAAAGTCCACCTTTCCACACTACGGTGTTCATCAGGGAACTTTAGATGCTTTAAAAGTTTTGTTTCATTTCAACTTCATGAATCTTTCGGATGGATTTAAATACTTTGGATTCTTTTTAAATCCTGACAGGTACAAGTCAAAGGATTGGCAGTGGCTTATTATGAAGTTTGAGAATCAAATTAGTCACTGGTGCAATCAGCTTCTTTCGCAGGGGGGAAGATATGTTCTAATCAAAGCAGTGTTAGAAATTCAGCCAGTCTTTTGGTTGGCCTTGGCACACATCCCGACATCTATTCTAAATCGGATACGTAAGCTAATTTTTTTTTTTCTCTGGTCAGGCAACAAGCGAAATCAGACCTACCATTTATGCAGATGGGAGACCATTTCGAAACCAAAAGTTTTTGGCAGGTGGGGGTTGAGAAACATCTTTTGTTTTTCCAAGGTGATGGTGACTAATACATTGTGGCGCGAACTGGTGAAAAATGGTATTTGGCAACGAGTGATAAAAGACAAGTATTTCCCCCATATCTCTATGACGACTTGGTTGCGATTATCTTCTTCGGTCTCATCTTTCGGCTCCCAAACTTGGAAAACCCCCCTGAATACTTTACCTTTGATCGTGCATTGGCTAGCCTGGAAACCGGGCTCGGGAGATTCCATTATTGTTGGAAAGGACGAATTATTGGACTTGGGGAAGGACTCCATTTTGTCTACTGATTTGATTTCTTGTCTAAATGATAAAAATGTGTATTTTCTTTATCAAGCTAGTCGAGTCTCTCCATAGGGATCGATCTACTCCAACTGGCTAGACATCTCAGACTTGGGATTGGAGGGCGATCTCGTAGCTGAATGGGAATGGTACAGGAGGAGCTTGATTGGATCAGACATTCAACTAACCGAAAAAGAGGATGAGTTAAGATGGATGGGTGGAGATAGCTCTGGTCAGATCACAGTTAAAAATGTATACAATGCACTTGCATCCAAGCTTTGGAAAAACAAAATAGCAGGTTGGAGGAAAAAACTTTGGTGTTGGGATTGTCCCCAAAAGATTAAGCTTTTCGCCTGGCTTGTGATTGAAGATAAAATTCTTACCTGGAAAAATTTACAAAAAAGAGGATGGGTGGGGCCAGGATTCTGTCAACTCTGCAAAGGTAATCGAGAATCTGGAAAACGCCTCTTTTTTTATTTCCCTTTCACTATATCAATTTGGGAAAGGATCAAAGGGGCCCTCAAGATCACTACATGATGGAATGGCACAACAGTGAAGGAATGCTTTGAAAACTGGGCTCTTCAAAATCAAAATATCCCTACACTGCCAGCCTTTATTTGTTGGTTCATCTGGCTTGAAAGAAACTTGGCCATCTTTGAGTCAAGGAGTCCTTCCATTCAGAAGATAACATTTCTCTCTTTAGGTGCGACAAGCAGTCACATGCCAAAGGATAAAGTCTATAAAACTAGATGCTCATTTCTTGTTATTCCAAATGATAAATTATAGGATGGTTTGACGGGGCAGCAAAAAGGAATGGAGATCTAAGTGGCGCAAGAGGAGTCATAAAAATCAATGATCATACAATCTACAAGTGGACTCTAAATTGTGGAAGAGGAACAAATACAAGAGCAGAACTTATGGGTGTGTGGGCTTCTCTAACTTTGGCACATAGACTTTCTATTACAGATTTTCATGTTTTAGGCGACTATAAAATAGTCATTGAATGGCTTAATGGAAAAGGCACTCTTCATGTTGTCTCTATAGACTGTTGGAAGGACAGGATAAAGGAGCTCATCAAGTATTTTCCGAAAATTACCTTTTCTCATGTATACAAAGAAGAGAATCAAGAGGCTGACTCCTTATCAAAAAAGGCCCTCTCATTGTGTCCAGGGAACATAGCATATAATCAGTGGGAAGGAGGTCATGAGGGCCCAAAACTCTTTTTAAAGATGTACTAGCAGTCATTTTAGGGGGTTTTCTCATGTGCCGTTTTTTTTGCAAAGAAGGGTGTTTGTTTTTTTTTGCCATTATCTATATATGAAAGACAAAAACATTTTTGAAAAGTTTGTCTATTGTCCGAAAAGATTGGTGCCAGTTTTGTAAGAAAATTGGATATTTCCATATAAATTATGTGAGTGGATAAGACTATGAAACTTAAGAAATCCTTGATGTAAAGTTTTGTTATGTGAACAGATTATATTAATATAACTAGCATACCCCCTAAGCGGGAGAATGAGAATGCCGAAGTAAATTGAGAGAAGTTTTTAGGTTTTATTATGAATATGATATTGTCTCATAATAAAATATAAATTATGTGGCTATTAAAATACACTAAATTGAATATAAAAGTAGAAAATTTATATATCAATTTTATATATAAAGTAATTGAAAGTAAAATAAATTATGGCTAAAACTTTTTAATGGCATCTTTCACAGTATGAGGGAGACTTGTAATTCCTTCCATGCACAATATGGAGTTCACATGTGTTATTACATAAAAATTTAGGAGAAAATGTGGTGGTGAGGGAGACTTGTAATTCCTTCCATGCTCAATATGAAGTTCACACTTTTGTTATTACATCAAAATTTAGGAGAAAATGTGGTGTGATAAAGAGCTATATATAAAGTAATTGAAAGTAAAATAAATTATGGTTAAAACTTTTTAATGGCGTCTTTCACAGTATGAGGGAGACTTGTAATTCCTTCCATGCACAATATGGAGTTCACATGTGTTATTACATAAAAATTTAGGAGAAAATGTGGTGGTGAGGGAGACTTGTAATTCCTTCCATGCTCAATATGAAGTTCACACTTTTGTTATTACATCAAAATTTAGGAGAAAATGTGGTCTGATAAAGACCTATAGAGAAAATAAATTAACATATTATAAAGAGATAATCAAACCTAATTTACTTATATTCCTTGTGTAAACTACTATGACGGACATGAATTGACCAACGAGCTACCGCACTTTTAGTGAAGTTATCAATGCACTGACCGCTTATGTTAAAGGTGATGACAGATGGATAAAGAATGAAACAGTTTAAGTTAAAGGTAATGGCAGAGGGGTAAAGAATGGTATATGTGAACAGTTGAACCTGTCAACATGTTGACAGATTTTCTATAAAAGCCAACACTAAAATGTTTTGGACATAAATAT
>JASDQU010256263.1:0-11669 GCA_032191745.1 Picea mariana
TTGGCCCAGATGAGGCTACGTGGAAAATGGAGGATGCCATGAGACAGACATATCCATTTTTGTTCACTTTTGTATATACAAAGCATGTTGACAGAGAGAACATCAAGGATGATGTTCCTTTAAGGGGGAGGGAATTGTAACACTCTGTTTCCCCTAGTTTGTAAATATAACTATATTGGCCAAGAGACTATGGCAAACTCATTATGTGTGAATGTTTGATTTGATGGACCTTTGTATAAAAGGTCAATGAATGTAAATTCTGATATTTACTAGAAAATGGATAAGTGTTGCATGACTGTTGGAAGGGGGGTGTACTAAGAGATACCATGAATTCTATGAAATAGATGGTGAAGGGGACCATGAATGGTTGCGTTAACCTCCATAAAACCAATGCCTTAATGGATTTAATTGCTCAGGACCAAAACAGTCCTCTAACCCATAAATGAATTACAGTCAGGCTGGTAGGTGGGAAGACTTCCTCAAGAGTTAATGAGGGGATGGGGCAAAGCACCCATCTGTAAGGATTTCAAACCTGACCACGGACTGAGAATTTGAGCCACACACAATCTTGTTGAGGAAGGAAAAAAAGGAAGGTGTGGTGGGTAGAGGAATACCTTCGAAGAGTGCAGAGACGAGAGGCTAAGCTCTCAGGTTCAAGAAAGAACTGAGGGATGAGCGTGTTCTAGTCGCAGAGAAATGGCTAGCAGGGTTACGATACAAGATGATAAACGAGGTTGGCTCTCCTTGCTTGGTATTGTGTAAACTGTTGCCAATATCATGCGGGAGGATGGGTAACCTTCATCCCTACTATCACTGAGTCGAAAGAGTAGATTACATCTCAGAGCATCATGGTCTAGCTCAAGGGTGGATAGTGGTAAATCTGTTAAGAGTGATTGAGCCTATGGTTGGGTGGAAATGAGCACCCATTTCCACAGTCGCATCATGTGTTCTATTTCTGATATGTATTTTCCCTATTTTATGTATTGAACTAAAATAGTGGATGGACGCATGAGTTTATGTACATATGTCTATATCTATGAATGGTTTCTGTGTAGAGTGGTCATGATATGTCTATGCATTCGTCTCCTTGTGAACTTATGCTTCTGACTGATAATTTACATGCCCCAGCTTAGCTCCTAAGGATTCTTGGGATATAATCTTGTAAGATGGTCAAGTTAGAGACATATTGTCGATATGAACCTATACCTCTGAAGAGGATACCTCTTTTAGACTCTTTGTCATGCGATCAAGATTCCAATCCCAAGTCCTTAACCATTTCATGGTAATAGCTCAGGGAGGATAGCGAAGTTCAAGCCTTGAAAAGGGGAGGTCTCTTCGTTTGGGAGATGAGAAAATGAGACTCGTTTGAAAGGACCCATATGACCAATACCCGGGAACCTTAGAATAATCTTAAGGAGGCTATGTCCCCCTGGCTTCAGAGCTCTGAAAGTCCAGGACTTCAAAGTATGACCGACCTTACCAGCCTTATCCTGGCTGAAGGTAACCAGGAGACTCGATTTCCCGCAAGGTTGACTGGCATTAGGCAGTTCCCCAGGGATTGGGTGAACCTATATTATGAGCTAAACTGGGATCCAAAACTCCGAAGGCTGGAGCCGCGAAGGGCCCAGAGCTATAGATCAAGGGACCCTTTGGGTTCTTTCCTAGTCGTCGATATACCGAGGGTGTGTGGTGCTAGGCCATTTTATTTGGAGATTGGGCATTTCGGGAGATAAGAGGAGGTTTCATCGCAACACTCTCGAATGTTGAATCCCCGAGGTAGCCAGAGCCGTAGATCCATAAATCTACATGGTCAGATCTCGACCGTGAGATCTGAGGAATGTTAGAAGCTTGTCAGTCTGGGGATGGCGTGTAGAGACTCCCCCCTTAGTGTGACGTAGACCCCATATTGGCGTGCCACGCGTCACCCGGATTCGTGTGTATCACGTATTCTATAGGCCCATTGAAACATAACATGTGTCACGCTGACCCCTCCTACATGTCAGTTCCTAATATGTGTCCACCCAACCAATGTGGTTGGTGAAATGACCGGGACTCTGGAGGATCGGGGATGTTGTATGGTAGAGAGACTGAATGGTCCAAAGGCTAGAGCCACATGGTGATCTTATGATACTTCAGAAGCTTGAAACTCTGGGTGATCTCATGCGTAGATAGTAAAGAGGCATGATGCGCCAGAGCGTCGAAACCCCGAATTTCCTCTACAACTGATATAGAAGAAAGAGAGTAAGTCTAGTCATGGGACTGAATTGTAGATGGTCTTCCATCGTGGAGGAAGGAACTTGGAAATAACACATGTGAGGTGGATCCACGTGGGCGCCACTTGGCCCTCAACCAATGAATTCCTGAAGAGCTTCGAGAGATATATTCGTTGGTTCGGGGCTCGGTTTTGAGCATGGAGACCATGGTTGGAAAACTTTGGACAAGCATAGTGTGGTAGAAACCCCGAATGAAAGGTTTGATCACTTAAGGAGAATGAAATTTTGAGGCCCCATCCCTAGGAAATCCACTCGGGGGTCGTGTGTGTTACAACAAGACATTCATCTGTGAATGACACATCTGGAGTACCTCCAAAGATGACATCACACAAGGCGTTTGATCCAGATCTTTGATAATAGAATAGTTATGGGAAACTCTAGCAATGGGGTTGTGGGTAGAGCATTTGAGTTCTCCATTCGGAATACGACGCGGAGGCTCTAGATTTTTAATCTGTAAATGCGTTTCCGGAGGAGGGGGAGTCTCTAGACCTGGAACATCATGTGAAGAACTATAATCGCGAGACCGAGTGGCTATATTAATATGAGACTTAACCATATTTACGTAGAGACAATCGTCGACATGTGCCGAAGGGTTTTGATTCCCACTCACTGCATTTTCGGCATTAGACGAGCTCGAGGCCATATGTTGATTATGCGGAAAAGGATTAGTCAACACAGCGGGCAATAAAGATAAGAGCCTCACAACTTCCTCAAGTTTGGGGCACAAGTGGGTAAGGTAATCATCAGTACAAATCCTACAAGAGAACTTCACCTTCTACTTCTCTTTCTTTTCCTCACCAACATTATTGTTCGATGTATCATTGTTAACATTGTCCTTGGGTTTATTATTATTATTCCTACCACCCTTACTATTGTTACTACATCATTTCTTTTTATTCCCTCCTGGTTGTTGGTTACCATTTGGGTTAGTCGACGACTGTATAGAATGCACATCTGCCGACTGAATTGGAGTGGAGGACACAGACGAAGCTTGTCCTCCTATAGATTGGCTTAGAGACAACTCTTTCAATTGACTTGTCACCAACTCTGTAGATTTAACATTTGCAGAACCTATAATGCCGTCGTCATTAGGCCCGAGCTTTTGTCTAGGGTCGTAGTTTGACCTCAGTGCGTCAGGAAGAATTTCCTATAACATCCCAAACTAAGCATATATAATATCTAATTGTTGGGCTTTGAAAATTGCTTCCTCTTCAGATGTTACCCCAGATGTAGAAACATCCTTCAAAATATAAGGCAACAAAGACTTAAGAAACCATTGCAACAGGAACTCTAGAGGAATGTAGGCTTTGATCAACCTCTTCCGTCTATTCCACTCTTGGATGTGATCCGAGATATGGGTGGCTTTGTCCTAGCAGAGGGCCGACAAAATTTCTATTCTGGCATCGTAATGAACTAACAATTTGAAGTGGTTGAGAAATACTAAAACCATATGATTAAAATTCTCGTAAGTTCCCCCTGGTAGCTCTATGTACCATTTTGTTGCAACCCGCGTGAGGGTGCGTTGAAACAATCTTAAATGAATAGAATTGTCGTTAAGGGAATTGGAAGAGCACCAAATATGAAAAGTAGTGATGTGATCACTAGGATCCTCACCAATATTTCCCATGAATTTTTGAATATCCGAATGAATCTTGGTAGGGACAGGGGGCCATAATGCACTGGGTCATTCATTAATCTTGATAAGTCTGGAAAATTAAGCATGGCCAGAAAAGGGAGTTGAGGTTATAGAATTTGATCTCATGCTCCCAGAAAAGGTTACTGCTTGGGAATCACAACCCATCCAGGGTTCTGGTATGCACCATGGACTTGTCCTGGATTGTAAACCCCCCCTCCAAATTGATTCGTAAGGGGTTGGTTGGGCCCCATTCCAGTAGGAATGTTATAATGAGGGTTGTAAATATTGCCCCAATTCGGAGTAGCTCCAAGTTGGGGGTTGCCCAAAGTATGAAACTGACTTCCCCCTGGTGGAAATCTAGAGGATAGAGGTGGATTCATCATGTCAAACGTGTTGGTCAGAATCAGTGTGGAAGAGGTAGGTATAAAGGATGAAACATAAGTAATAACTTGTCCACCTGGTTGATTACTCCATCCAGGAGTATTAAGACTAGGATTAGACCTAGGTTGAAAAGGAGGTTGTCTTCCAACTGTAGGATTCATTTGGGGAATATGAGCACCACAAAATGAATGTGGAATATGCAGAGGAGCCATGGCCCCAAGTCCAATACTAGGATTTATATTAATTGTTGGAATGGATGACGAAAATTGTGATGTGAGATTCGACATACCATAAGAGAAAGGGATAGAGGTTGTAGGAATGGACTCAGTATTGTACCTAGGTGTACCAAAAATAGACCCAAAGGGGTTTATCACTATCGGTTGAGTAGCAACCATAGGTTGGATATGAGTGATGACTGGAACCTCTAGCACTACAACCATAGTGGGTGAAGGCGTAGGAGTTTCATTAACTATGGTAGCTATGGGAGTCGAAGGACTCCCAATATTTTTCTGACTCGACTTAGTACTCATACTTGCATGACCACAAGTCTAGTAGGTGGAGGTGTGTGTACCACGATTGATAACTTTACGCCTTTTAGAAGGAAAAGACTCAAGATGCGATGGTAACTTCAACAAACGGTGAGACTTACGAGGAAGCAGGTCTGGCTCCATGATAACTCAAGACTCAAGATATAAAACAAATCCTAAGGCCAACTAACAATCAAAGAGCACACCAAAATAAACAAAAGGGCCAATATGCACACAAACATGATATAGTGGCTGAAAAGGGGCCTCCCTCACTAAAGTAGGTATGCCTCTCCCAAGGGGGCCTTGAGACTCCCTTCAAAAGATCAGAGGTATCAAAATCAGTTATAAGGGCCCTCGTGGGCTTAACACTGCAGTCGGTCAGATCCCCCTGCAGAGGTAATCCTCCATAAAAGTTGTGTGTTTTTCGACCCTTATCTGACTCAGGGTACATGTAGAATAACCCATGCAAGTAATCTATGTGGCCACCTATGTCAAGCAACTAAATCCACCACGATATAACCAATGCGCAGACGAACAGTCGTAAGTCAGGTCCACCATATGGGCAGGGTAACAAAGTCGTAAATCTTGAAAGCACCGCCTCTCACAGAGGTAAAGGCACTAGCAAGACCCCCAGATACGAATAGATCCCCAAAAATATCTCTGATGCTAAGAAGGTATTAGAGGGATATCTTTGCAACAAACTTCGTGCGACCTCGTGCTTAACTCCAGTGTGAGTGGAGCCTCCTAACGTCACCAATTATACAATGGATTTCACCACTCCCTTAGTCAGACGCATATGTTGAGTTTGATAGCCTTGGAGAAGTTTACTCACAAAATCCTATTCTAAGGCTCTATATCTTAAGATAGTTTGTGTACCCTCAAAAGTAAAATCTTTTCTAATCAATTTTAAATTTAACAGCGTTACTTTTAGTGGCTTTGTTTACTCAAAAGACGTGATCGTGAAACTGATGATGTTATGACTCAGCAAATAAAAGAAATGAATATGGATATAATGCAAAGTCCTAACTTCAATTCTCAACAAATAATAAGCTTTTCAAAATGAAACTTTCAATTCAACTATGCAATTTCAAATAAGATGCAATCTTTCCATACATGTATCAAGATCAATAATAAGAACCCAAAAGATCAAATGTCATAATGCAAAATGAATATTTTTGTATTTTCAATATAAAGAAATGAAAATGCAAGGACTGAACCACAATGTGATATATAGACCCTATTATAAGAAAAAAGAGACAAACTAAGAAGGATATCAAGAAGGAAACACCCAGCCCAAAATGAAAGAACAACCAATGAAAAATATGATGAGAAAGAAAAACCGCTTGAAAATTCAACAAAAGAAAGGTTTCCGATCACTTTGTAGGCACTCAACAGTTATGAAAGAGACTCAAGAAGACTCAACAACCATCAAAACTCACCCAACAAACACCAAACTTAGCAATCAAGAAAAAAATATTGATGTACGTAACTGTTTAAGCAAAAACCACGTATGTACGCATCCTATAGAATGGCATCTCGCGTATGTATGCATCTGTCAAGGGAAAAACCATGTATGTGTATTAAAACACTGTCAGGTTAAGGATAAGGCCAATAAACTCAGATTAAAAATGAAAATAGGTTGTCAAACAATAATACGACAAGGAAACTCAAGCTAACCGAGATAAATCTAAAGAGAAAAATACCCCAAACCCCAAAAAGAAGATTCAATCCCCAGTATGGTCGCCAATTCTGTTACGAGAAAACTCACTCCATGGTATGGGGTAAACCACAAAAAACAGAATGACTACATAAATAAACTCTAATCTCAAATATGCTATATAAACAAACATGCTAGCAAGACAAGATAAAGAGTCTACCTCGTCTAGACATTCGATGAAAACCTTGTCCAAACGTTCGATGAAGGCCATCGTTGAGCACTCGACTCAACGCTATATACCTACAACTTGTCCTCAACAACCAAGATAGGCAAGCATACGGTGATAATATATAAAGTTAGCACATATAATAGCATAATCCATCAATATTCATAACAAATATGAGCATGGAATAACAATTCAAATATTTGCAAGACAATAATTGGACGAGAAAAGAGTATTTCTATTAAAATATGATCAACAAAAGTGTATGAGTGACAAACTTCTGTGTCGGCACGTCTCGAAATTGAGAAGCTAAGTCCCTTCCAGTTGGGCTTCCACCAAAGACAAACTCATATAAGAGAGACAATGAGGTTCTCCATCAAAGAGGGAAGAGCTTGGGGGCTGAACAATGTGTTCAGAATTAAAAATGACAAAGGGATGCAGACTCAATATGAAGTGAACAATTTCTCTAGAGTAACTTTGCTCTCAAAAGTTGAATTCTTCTTTTCTTTCTACAACTTGGATATGGCTCATTTATAGTCTTTAGATGGAATTGAAGGGCTGAGTCAGAACATTTCCAGTATATGGAAAATCATGGATCATGGATCTCATGACGTGACATGGAAACCCAACACAATTTTTTATTTTTGGGCACAAACCATGATGTACGTGGGATGTAATGGTATAACCTGCGTATATGCAAGTTGTATAACTGTTAAAGCCCGTATATGTGGAAAAAATATGATTTTTAGCTCTGGGAAGTGCAAAAGAGAACTTTAAGTCTATATAGAAAAATGAAAAAGACATTTTGAACAAATTGCATGATATGAGACATAACAATAGATTAGGTAAAATAATGATAGAATGAAGAAGTTCATTTGAAATTAGAGACAGAATGAGAATAGATAAAAATATTAAAATAATAATAAATGATTTGACATATGTTAATAAACTCAAAAAAATTGAGAAGGATAATTTAAAATAAACAAAAAAGAGATTGAGGAAAAATGATAAAAAGTCAAAATTATTAAAAATATTAGAAGAGATAAATAGAGGAATAATCAAGAGTATTAAAAAAATATTAAGAAATTAATGGAGTATTAAAATTATAATAATAAGGGAGATTAATCCTATAATAACTATAATAATGGGGAAAATATTCTAATGGAGAAAAAGAAAAAGATTAGAAATCAAAGATAATAATAGTATGAAGTCAACGGAGATAATGGGGAGAAAGTGAAAAGAACTTAGTCGTTGGGATTAGGTAAGTATTAAAAAGTATTAAGAAGCGATAAAATTAATAAGGGAGATTAATTCTATAATAATGGGAACTAATTATATTAGCATATAAAGGCAATGGGAACAAGGGTACAGGTAGTTTAGTCCTACCTAAATAGAAATAAATAAAGAGAAATATAATAAATCAATTTTGCTCTTTTTCAACAACATAATTATTATTATTATTATTATATATATATTAATTTTAATATATTATATATTGTCTGTTCAATTCTTGTATGTTGGAGTGAGGTAAATTGGTGATGCTGCGTAAAGTGACATGATGGAGATGGGATAGCTCTTGACAAAACCAGAAAATCCCTCGTCAGTGAGCTCCTCCTGCGACAGTTCCTGGTGTCCGATAATTAACGTGTGGAGATGAGGCAAAGCCATGGCCGTCGTCCAAAGATGTCCGTTGCCTAGTTGATCGAGACAGAGATGGAAATGCAAGAAATTGGAGTGCAAAAATTTGTGCAACAAGAGAGGAAGCAACGAACCGGATGTGACGGAGATTGGATATGGAGATCTATATTGGGAAATGTAAATTTAAAAAATATTTTATTGTGGTGGTGTAACAAGTACATCAATTAGAATTTATTGTTATTGATTATGCAATTAATTTTAAATATTGAAATTCGTGAAGGCAACAATAAGATTTGAAATATATTAACCAATTAGAGATGAAAAATAAATATTTTTACTATATCAAAAAATATATATTTAGTTTCTTAAGTTAAACATTACATTTTACAAACAAATTTAAAATATAAAACAAATTAATGTCAAATCAATAGCAAACTCATTTCTATAGTCCTACTTTGGCAGGGACTAATAATGGTGAGAAAGCTTTAATGAAGCATTAGAAATAAGAAGATAATAATAAAGTCATTAAAATATAAAACAAACCCTTGAAGAAGTTTCAAGGTCAAATATGAGGTATAGTCTCCTAGATCTGCAAATCACTGAATCACCAAATCGTCCTCTCTCCCAAAGCCGTTCCAACCTATAGATGATGATCTAGCCATGGTAACTCCTCAAGAAAAGACTAGATCTGATGTCCAAAGCCCTGCAACGAATACTCAGGTGATAGAATCCCCAAAAGCCTTGCCAATCACCTGCAATGAATCTCTCTCCAAGAATGGTGTGCCCCCCTTGCTGGAAACCCCCAACTGGTGCACCCCCCTTGCTGGAAACCCCCAACTGGTGCGCCCTCTCTCTATCTGCACAAGCATTTGATGTGGAATCATCTTGCAACTGAGTAGATCTGAAACTAGAATGGTGTGGGAGCATATTGCATCTCTGAGACCAAGCTTGGGACAAGCTATGTGGAATCTTTCACCACTGAACCGTCCTCTAGGGTTTGTTAAGTCAAAACCCTCAAAACCCCCAATGATGGGCTCACTAGCTAAAAGTCATATATTAAAAGATAATCATGCATGAATGAATGAGTAGAGGCCCTTGCCTTTCCTTTATACTTTTTGCTCTCCTTGTCCCTCCAAAGTGACTTTCATTTTATTAATATTTGATTAATTAATTAAATCACTTTAATTATTAACCTTTTTACCCCTGAAAAACACTTTATCTCTCATTGTGGCTTCCCTGGCCACTGAAAGTCACTTCTCACCATCCCATCCTGTAGTGTTGCTTCTCTTGATTCCAATGAGCTATTACACTGAGAGGTTCCTCCAAGTAATGTGCCCAAAATGAACTCTTCAATGAATTCAAATAACTTATAACTCAAAATAGTCAAAATCATGGAAATCGTCGGAATGCAACGGAACCAAAGTCAACCTATGCGGAATGGCTCATAATGATGGAATATGATGAAAAATGCAAGATGGACCCCACAATGCCTCTCAATAACCTTTGTACTCACTATAACATCCATCTGACTACTCCGGTCATCATAAACATCTGCACTGTGATGATGTCCCAAAGTGGGGACATTACAAAGGATCAGTGCAAAAGAGAAACCTCAAAAGAAATACGATGATCAAGCCTTCATAGCAAGATTCAAGAATTTTAGGAACAAAAGGAAGTTTGGTTCAAGGAAGAAGCTAAAACAAGAGAAAGATATGTCAGAAATACAATGCTTCAACTGTCAAAAGTATGGTCACTAAAAGAATCATTGTCCCGGGCTAAAGAAAAGGAAGGAAACACACGAAGCATCAGTTTCCGAAGAAAGGAAACCCTCAAGGAAGACCAAGCAGGATAAAACAGACTTCTTCTTCTAAGACAAGGTAACAATATTCTTCATAGTTCTTGTACATACCATGTTTACATAGTTTCTGTACATATCTTGCATATCTATAAAATGTTCAAAGAGAAACTACACCTATGGAAGAACAACAAAATAAGCACTGCTATCACAATGACTACAAGTCAGTTAATACACATGAAAGGATGAAGCACATCAACAACCTCTGGTAACAATTCATGTGGAAGTTATTACATAAGTAACAACTGCAAGATAATTCGAAATCAGAATCAAACTTGAAGAAACCTAGAAGGAGTAAAAACAGAAAGAAGTCAGCAATCAAGAGGAAATTGGAAAAGGACTTATGACACTTTGCAGAAGGCAATAAGGATGCAGACGGAAGCATGGGCTCTCTTAGTTGGAGGGCGTTGATTACAAAATTCCAAAAGATGAGCATGCACTCATGCATGAAGAAAGGATTAGGAGGGAGCTAATCCTAAATAATATGATCCATTGAAGATGATAAAGTATCTATCCATGGTAGCAACCATGAAAATAAACACATGTTCAAGTGTGATTTTAGAAGAAGTCTTCTTCAAGAAGAAGCCTTAAAATATCCTCGGTTGTCCATCCACATCCATGATCCTATGATGAAAGAAATAAGTTGGAACCTTCAGGGCATGGAATCTATAGAAAAATCCATGGACCCAAGAGCTAAAGAGAAACATGAGGAAGAACATGAAGATTCCAAGAAAGAAAGAAAAGCCAAGACAACCAGTCATTGTATCGAGAATCACAAGACTACCAGCCTGATATGAACTCACTAAAATAAATCAAGCAGAGGAACTGAAAGTTGTGATGAAGAACAGTGTATGGAAGACTTATGAATGAAAGCATTGCAAGATCCAGAACTAGAGGTTCTCCCAGATGGAAGGAGAAGACTATGATGATTGTTTGTTCCAGTAAACTAGACATACCTTTACATGAGCCATTATATCGTCCACAATATCCATGGGTTGGAGTTTACATCAAATGAATGCAAAAACTATTCTCCAAAATAATTGAACAAAGAGTGTATGAAGAGCAACCTAAAGGCTTTGAGGTATACCAGAAAAAGACCCTTGTATGCAGATGGAAGAAGATTTTGTATGGATTCAAACAACTTGGTGCAAAGCCTCTCATGCACAGCATAAGCATGGTAAAAACCTTCTATGATAAAAATCAGAATGGTTACTCAAAAGTCCAGGATGATGGATTGTTAATCCATGAAAAACTCTCATGATGACAGAAGAAGTGTCACATGGATATGTTCCAGTTTGAGCCTTGCCACGATGTTATGAGCTAGCAGGAAACAAAGGAGTTGAATTCAACTATGATATATTGTAATGATCAGAGATATATGAAGCCTTCAGAAAACCAGTGTTCCAGAAAGACAGAAGTACATTGAGATCAAGCATTACATTCTTCGTGATGAAGTCCAGAAAAGAGAAAGTGGTTCTC